>JAGFZM010000256.1:85170-97670 GCA_017657215.1 Limnothrissa miodon | reverse complement strand
ATAAAGGCAATGAGAACATTCAAGAGTCACTGATTGAAACAAGACCTTACAAAATACAGAGAAGGCATTTCCCAGAATCCATTTCAGCTCAGAAATAAATCAAGCATCACCAGATCCCGTTCAAAAGATAGAGGGGGGAGGATATACAGGACTGTGAGCAAAGAGCAGGCCCCAACAGCAATGTCAGAATACTAACCCCTCAACAGAGTCAGCACAAACATGACAACTCTGAAAATAGAAAAATGTAAATGATGAGAAACCTTTTTTGATTTGGAGTTGGAGGAAAATCAGTCTGCTGTAGCAATAGGAGCAGGGTAAAAGAGAGAGGGAGGAGAAAGAGAAAGGAAGAGAGAGAACTGGCAGGGGTGTCAGCAGGGTCGATCCAGTTCTGTTTGCTCTGGAAGCCGAAGGGAACAGGCAACTCTGAAGCCGCAGCGCGTGTTTCTAGGGTGAACAGGGGCATGGCTCTAACTCAGTCATCGCCTTCGTACAGCATTCTCTCTCTCTTTCTTTCACTCTCTCTCTCTCTATCCAACTTTGTCATCCTCCCCTTCACACTGCACCAAGACTCAAGTCTGAAACAGCAGGCTTACTGTCTGCATCTCATCTCACCACAGTGAAATATGGAGACAGCGCACAAGGCAATCAGTCAGAGAGGAATGACACCCCACGCAGCAGGTGACTCCAAACAGCAACAGCATGTGTGCATGTGTGTGTGTGTGTGTGTATGAGTGCGTTTTCTGTATTTGTGTGCAAATGTTTATCTGTAAATGTGCATTGCTTCAGGTTATACTGTACACATAGCTTTGTAGACGAGGAATACCAAACTCCTAGTTGAGCTTGAAGACACTATAGTATTTTGAATGGTTTTGTTTTTGCTGGAAAGTTCACGTTAAGACAGAGCAAGTTTGTTTGTCTGTGTGTGTGTGTGTCGTTTAGTGTATTAATACATTTCCTCCTTGGGGGAATTTCCTGTTTATAGAGACAGATAACAGAAGCCCCTCCAGGGGGTGAGGGAGTTTGCCTGCCCCTCCCAGATGCTCCTGTGATTCCGAGGGGCCGATAGAGCCTGAAAGCCCACAGGCAATCATCACACAGACACAATTCACACACACACACACACACACACACACACACTTACAATGATACAAACGTTTATTCCCTAAAGTCCAAATCAGACCCACAGTTTTGTAAACACAGCACACACCACTCCCCCACCACCATCACTCACAGTCATTCTCACCGATTTCCCATTAAAAGAACCACCACCAGAGATGTTTCATCTGTCACACATTCTCTTTCTATCTCTCTCTCTCTCACACACACACACACACACACACACAGACACACACACACAAAACCCAATGATGCATTCAGCTGTGGAGAAACCTTTCAGTCCGAGGCCTTAACCTCCAACCTGCCATCATAGCTTCTGGTCTTTATTTAATAATTACACTGAAAAAGACAAGATAGTCACTGGAAATCCACATATTACACCGTTTGACCTGGCAATAGGACCTCAGGTTTCTCCAGAGCACAGCAAAGCTGGGGTGAAAAAGGGCAACCATCACCACCACCACCCACCACCACGGCAGAGCAAGATGCCTCCCACGATGCCTCCACCCGTGTTCGGCTGAGAAAGGAGGTGGTGTTCGTCTCACCTATGCTGCCAGCAGGCATGGGTGGGCCCAGCCCCGGGAGAGGGGGTGGTGGAGGGGGGGCAGGAGGAGGTGGAGGAGCTCCTGGGGGAGGTGGTGCTGACATGGGTGGCGCTGCAAGCCACAGGAGGAGGGGGTGAATATAGAAAAGAGCATTCAATAAAAGGTGAAACATGCATACAAAAGTTGTGTGTTTATGCAACAGGCACATCCATTTTTTGATTCCACTGGGACAAACTCCTGCAGGTTAAAGCACATTAGACACACATCACACACACAGGTTTCGATCAGCCCTTCATCTGAGCCGCCAAACACAAAACTGTGTCGCTAGAGGGAAGGGCAGGTGATGTTGAGCCAATGAACTGCTGAAGGGGAGAGACTGATGTTACTCACAATATTAACAGTTGGCATGGCACGCTAGTGTGTGGAGATCTGCGTTGGACAGAAAATGCTGCACCTTCAACTGTGTGCATATAAGCACACATAGATGTCCATGCGCACACACACAGATTTATCTGTATGCATCAAAGCTTATGTGTGTTGTGTGGACACCGTTTCATGCCTGACTGTTGCCATGGTGACGGGACATGATGAAAAGAGAGTGCACTGTTGTTCTAACTCAGTCCTTAATCCAGTTTGTAGAACCCAGGGGAAAGAAGAACCCTCTCACTCTCCCTCATTCCTTCAGCCCACCGTTAACTTTCCCCACTTTTCTTTCTATCCCTCCTTGGAGAACCTGGTGTCAATAAGACCCTCTCTCTCTCACCCATTCCTGTTCCCTATTCTCCCCAGCTTATATCCATCTGGCCTGGGATGTCTGCTCCACTCAACAATGTGTGTGTGTCTGGAGGAGGACTGCATGAAAAAGTTGTCACTGAAAAAGGCCAAGTTCATGCAGGAAAGAGGGGAGTGATTATATCCATATGTACATTTTACTATTACTTTACTACACTATACCATGCTCTATACTACTCTACAGTATGTATGTACACTATACTATAATACTACACTATACGTATATGTGAAAGTGGTTCTATATTTAAGAACCCCTCGTATGTGTGAAAGCGGTTCTATATTTAAGGGCCAGTCTCCGAGCCCTGCTGATTAATCCTGTCTGATAAGCATTTGTCTGCTTTGTTCTCACCCTTTGATTCAGTGGATTCACTCACGGATTAATGCCTCGCGTGTGATTTCATGTCCTTTTTGTCTGACACCACACACACACATAATAGAAAGTGTGTGTGTGTGTGTGTGTGTGTGTGTCTCACAGCTGAGGACTGTATTAAAACACCATTTTTTTTTTACATGGGTTGAAAGGACTTCCAGGGCTCTCTCACAAATTCGAGAAGAAATCACAAACATGCACATAACACGATGACCGTAACAGTCGGAAACAGAACACACTCTGGAACATAATAATGGAATACCCAGCCACCATTTCAGCACAAAAGAGCAGCCAAGAGACACGGCACAATGGAAATTCAATTCAGATTCAGGCCACTTACATCCATCTCTCTCTCTCTCTCCCACACACACACACACACACACACGTGGGAGAAGAGACCAACCTTGTTGTCCAGAGTTAGGGATGGATGGGGTGGGCACAGCTATGGGAATACCAACACTGTTGCCTCCGCTGTTCTCCCGACTGCCACTACCTCCACTGCTGCCACTGAAAGGGGGTTTTGGGGAGGGGTGAGAAAGGGGGCAGTGGAAGAAAGGGAAAAGAGAAAGGGTATATTGAAAATAATGTTCCCCATACTCCCTTTGTTTCCATCTGATCAAATGACCTTCATTACACTGCATTTTAAGTTGACCTAAAGATTTATTTGTTCTGTCAGCAGTGGAACTGTCCCCACTGTCCCCACAGTTCCACAGTATAGAGGTGACCTACATACCACCCACCCACGCTACATACATACGAGCATGTATGCAAGTCCCATGTCCTACAAGCTTATGCACCAGCATCATGCATTGCCAGTCTTTGAAATCCAGAGAGGCAGACTGTAAACTGGTAATAAGGACCCATGCAGTCCCCGTGTGTGGCATTTATTCAACACAGAGCTGCTGTAGGCATCCTGAAACTCGCAGAAGACGCTCTTCTGGAACGCTTCTCATAAGGGGGTTTGAAGTGCAGCATCCCCTTCCCCGCCCACTACAGGAGAAACAGGGGTTCAACTAGCAGCCCAGAACACCTGACCGCTATTCTCTCAATCCCCATCCATTTAGATTTCTCCCTCTCTCTCCATGCTTGTCCCTATCAGTCTAGCTGGGGGGCTTGGGATCTGTCGCTCAGCAGGAGGTGCACTTTGTTGTAAGCACATTACCGGCGCATCTCTCTCCCTGCACACTTCCTTCACCCTACCTCCCCACCATCTTGCTCCAATCTTTGTCTTCTGTGTCTTGTCTTCCGTGTCATCTCCCTCTTCTCATTACAGATAACACACTCTTTGGCTTCACCTCTTCAGGCCCTACAGGCCGACAGAGAAATGGGCCAGTGCAGGTTCCCACACCTAACCTCGAATCGGCTGGTGTGTTCACACTAAAAATCAGTATTGAAATATGAAAGTATTGAAGTATGAATCAAACATTTCTTTTGTTTAGTGAACTTTGATTACATAATTTTGAAACTATACTATGAAATTTAGCTATGTAGCTTGATCGTTATCCTCTTTTTGTAAGTCGCTTTGAACAAAAGCGTCTGCTAAATGCATAAATGTAAATATAAATGAGACAGGACAGAAGCGGAAAAAAAAAAATGTGAGCGAGAAGAAAATTGTGCATATTCAGTTTCTCTGCCATGAACACATTTGCTTTCATATGACCTGATTTTTGGTGGTGAAGGAATCCTGATGGCATGTCATGAGCTTGCATAATAGTATAAACAAGGGTCATGGGTTCCCATATACTTGGTCCTGGTCTGAAAACATTTGAGAACTTATGATGGTCTCTGTGCAAACTGTGAGTGTCTGTGTGTCTCTGTTCTTTAGCCTTTCAATGATCTGCCCTATGGCTAACATGCAAATGTGCACTAGGCTAAATTACCTGTGAAATCAGAGTATATAGACAATTGAAAGTCCCAGTACAGAGTAATATAGTGCGTGTTTGTGTGTGTGTGTGTCCATGTGTACTGGTGCACATGTGAGCCTGTGTGTGTCTGTGTGTAAGTAATTAAATAAGGTTCCATGGTGCTGAGAGAGATGAATAAGCAACTGCTCATGGCTGAGCAGTAATCAAATACAGATGGGGCTTCTTTTGCAGCTCAGGTGCAACACACATGCGCACTGACACATACCAAGATTACTGAGTATAACTGAGTACTGAGCATTTCTACCCCTCATGCTACTCTACCCTCCTTCAGTCCCAGAAATTCAGTCACAGCCACAGGTCTAGAAATGTCTTGGCTCAATGTGTTGCAATTGCCAGTGTACAATAAAATACATGTTTATTATCGTTTCTCTTAGAGTCTGATATGTTCTTAGTAGCAGTCATGAACTCCTTTATCTGGCTTTAAAGCTCAAACTGTGAAGGAAGTTAACATGGGGGGCTTCTAGCCCAGGAGGCACTAAACGGTTGGGTGTCAAGCTGCCAGTCACAACTGGGGTGAGGGAGGGCACGGCTGCAAGCGGGTCAACTTATTGCCCCCCAGGCGCCGGCCAAGAAGCAGCAGGGAGGGGAGAAGTGCAAGATGGATAAATTAGTGAGGAAAGGAGCGGTGATATTTATATTGCTGGTGGGCGGTGGGCATCAAAGGCTTTTTAGCTAATGAGAACACTTCACTCACCAAGCTCTCTCTCTCTCTTTCCTCTTTATCCTTCCTCTATCCACCGCAGCACCATAGGCTATGGTTCAAGACATTACTGACTCCATAGGCTATGGTTTAAGACATTACTGACTCCATAGGCTACAACCGACTCCATAGGCTATGGTCTGAGACATTGCTGACTCCATAGGCTATGGTCTAAGACATTACCGACTCCATAGGCTATGGTCTGAGACATTGCTAACTCCAAAATGTTCAGAAGGAAAAGCACACTCAATCTTTTTACACAAGCAAGCAGAAAAAAAAAGAAAAAAAAAAAAAAAACAACAACATTACATATGGAGCCATTGTCAATTAAAACAAAATATGAAAGGTTCTTGTGCTTCCCATTTTAAAGTGCCTTGAAGTGATTGATGTATGCAAGTGCTGTACGTTTGTTAATTAAAGTACAATGTTACAAAAAGCCTTGGTATTGATGAGCATGTGTGTGTATGTGTGCAGTACCTGTGGGTCCTGGGTCTCTGGTTGAGGGACGCGGTCCTTCCTGGGCTGTGTTGGCCGTGCTGGCTACCCAGTCGGGCCGGGCTCGTCATGTAGTCATTGGGCACTGTGGGAGGCTTCACTGGCTCCAGAGTCTTATAAGAGGTGTTGCGCCTGACAAACATATATATATATATATAAAAAATTCATCTGTGTACTAGTCCAGTTTTTCAGCAATTTATGCTAAAAAGCTTAAGTGGAATGTGTTAAGCTTGGGATTAGTGTCTGCTTTCTGTCTCTTACTGCTAAGGGCTTCTGATCTAAAAGTCCCCCCCCTACCCCACCCCAACAGACTCAGTCAAACAACTGGCAGCTGGTTAGGTTTTAGCCTAGGCATCAACCTTCATATTATACAACACTCAATATACATGACACCTAAGAGTTGTATAGTATGCTACATTAAATATGGTGATTGCAGAGGACTGTGTGCTATGAATAAAAATGTGGTCTGTTAGAATTTTAGGTTTGGCACTGCTTCACAAGGCTTGAGACGGCTTACCCAAGAGTGCCACGCCCAGACATGGGCGGACTTGGCGGTTTCTGAGTTGGCGGATTGGTCCTGGAGAGAGTTCCAGTCCCTCTGATTGGCTGATTGTTTCCATGTTGCTGTCGCAAAATAAAAACAGTCAGTCATAAGTCAGGCTTTGGATTTCAAATCTTAGACATAAACCTCCAAAAATACTCCTCCCTAATGTGTAAACAGACCTTCATGGGGCCCATCAGAAATGACAAGCCAATAATAACAGCCAAAAATGGTGTTTAAAACATGTTTTAAATGGTTAATTTAAACAGTTGAATAGTGAACTAAATAGACATAGAACTACACAGTAACTAACCTTACAGGAAGGAAGGTGATTTACAAAAGGAAGGAATAGATGCCAGAGGAGCAATGCTAAACAAACTGAGCTATTCCACAGCCTGTTCCTTGTAGGTAAATCAGCATGCTGACAGCTGAATATTTCCCCAACATCCAGCCATCTATTGCTGAGCTCTGGGTTTTAAAATAGCCACAGAGCAAAACTAGTGGAGATATCCAAGTGCCACAGATAGCAAAACGGCAAAGGTAGGTACAGTAGCTCCCTTCCCTGGGCCCGTCCATGGAAGAGGGATGTTAAATGTTATCACATGCAATGTAATTAAGCTAGGTCACCTAACCGAGTTAAGGAGCATTAATTGAACAGCTATTAAAGGGCTTTAATGGAGCGTTAATGGGAAAGGAGTGGGCCCTAGTGCTACTGACATATATGGAGCATTAATGACTGACAGGGAGAGCTACACTACTGGGGGTGGGGTGGGGTGGGGTTGGGTGGCTAGGGCTGGGACACACTGCTGCAGTGTATCAATAATGAACAACGGGAGGGGGTGTCAGACTAGGGGCGAGACAGACACTCTGGACTTACCTTGGCTTTTAGCCACTAGCGTGCACAGCAAGGAGGAGAAACAGAGAAAAACAGGCATGTCAACATCACCATGTCTTTACGGCTTAACATTGTGGCACAGACACAGAGGATGCCAGACAGAAAACACCGTGGCATGCAAGCGTGAGTAAGACAAGCGTGAGTAAGAGTATTACAAAAACACACACACATACACCTTTAATAAAGATGTGATGAAGTCTTCGAGCGTGTGTGTGTGTGTGTGTGTGTGATGTGCAATTCGTGAGAGAGCGCGAAAGAGAGAAAAAGAGAGAGGCGCAGTGCAGTGCAGCTTATCCTTAGTCAGCTCTATCTGTTCCACGTCTCTCATTACTCATACGCCCAATATTTCAATGTACAAACCAATCTCACTGTACAATTTATACAATTCAATGTAGTGATCAGGGGGAGGCCTGTTTAACTGCCATCTGTTTCAGGTGCAGTGCCATGGCTGCCCTGGACTGTTCTCTAGCGAGTCAAGCAATGTTAATTGGTCACATCTATAATTCAGAGCCCCTGGTGGACTGTCAAGGTCCCAGGGAGAGATGGGAGAGAGTAAATATACCTGATGCAGCAGCAGACGGCACAGTCAGAAGTGCCTTTTAGTGACTCGTTTTCAAGAAACTACCCTGAGAACTGAGAAGTAGTGTGTGTGTCTGTGTCTGTGTGTGTGTGTGTGTGTGTGTGTGTGTGCACACGTACAATATTGAAATGCAGTTCAGCATCATAAACAGGGATGAATTTGTGTGGTCATGAAGCACACCAAAGCAGTGACAAATGGGGTCTCTGCATTCCTGGAACTTCTGACTGGCATTCGATGAAGGCAATGAGCTTTTCAGTATTGGGTAGAAGGCGGGCAATAAAGTGCCCCTGTGCTTGGCACAGCAAGGTGGATGTGGGCATAGACTCTCTCAGAGTGGGTGTGTGGGAAATAGGTAAACAGGTAAAGAACCCGATATAGATAGGGAGGTGGCTTTCTTTAAGGTGATTTAGGTGATTACACCTTCTTTATGTTTTATCTACAGGTGCCTTCTAATAAATCAGAGAATCCAACCCTAACCAGACAAGAGATAAAAGTACTAGAAGCAATGCATCATATTAAAACTCCCTCATCCAGACACATTACAAAAAAAAACAAAAAACACATGCAGACTCATTCCAAATTCACAGCATATTTTTCAAAAAGAACAGGCGAAATGCCGAACTAGGTCTCCGACGTTCCCCAGAGACATTAGACCGTACGACGGCCCACAGTCAAGGTTAAACACAGCGGCTGCTGCTTACACAACTGGGCAGCTGCCGCATTTAACCCTATTCTAGTCAGCTGTGCCCGAAGCTCATCGTAAGCTATTGATCAGCTGGCTTCCGATGCTGAGAGATGCGTTGTGGCTTTATGGGAAATCGATAAACCATCGGGTGTGAGCGTGAATGAATAGCTCCTATGTGGCGCGGCCCACAAGGGGAAATATTTGCTTGTTCTGTCTGTGTGTGTGTGTGTGTGTGTGTGTGTGTCTGCGTGTGTGGATGTCACAGTGTCTCTAATCCCTGTTTTGCACTGAAAGGATGCTGGAAATCCGCCCAGATTAAACGCATTGACGCGCCTGCAGGAATGCTCCAGATGACACCCTAAGCTGGGAGCCAATCACAGACACTGCCTCTATGTGTGTGCTTACATGCAGAGGACACATTAGGAACACAGTGCATTACCCTACATCACACATGTGCATGATCCAACAATGTAAAAACAATTAAGAATAAGAATTAGTAATGATTGAGCCATTTTTAGCATACTTAAACAAACATGTTGTTACATTTACAACAGATTTCTTTCATTTTCTTCTCTAACTTTCCTGGATTGTGTTTCCCAAAAGCATCGTTGCTAACCAGTCAGCAACTCAGTTGGTTGGCAATGGGTTAGCAACGATGCTTTTGGGAAACGCACCCCTGGATAGCAAGCCTTGTTTTATCCCCCAGTGGTCAGGTTGCCAACTCGGCTAAAGCCAAGTCATTCTCTCGTTGCCATGGCAACAGTTAACTGACAGCTCTAATTGACTGGATAGACGGATGGATTGAAGTCTGCCGGTCTGATGTCATTCCAGATTAAATGTATGTGTATGTGTGTGTGTGTGTGTGTGTGTGTGTGAGAGAGAGAGATCAGAACTCAAGATATAGGGCCGATCTCTGTGTACATGTTTGTGATGGTGGTTTTACCCTTAATGCTTCCCATCATTCACTTAACTTTCACATTTTCATAATGACCCCATGCAACAACCACTGTTTCAGCACAGCGAGCACTTTGTTACTTCCTCCAGGTGCTGGGTGAAAATCTCAGCAGACTCTGAGCACTGCAGGAAAGATGTGTGGTGTGGTGTGGTGTGGTGTGTGTGTGTGTATGCGTGTGGTCTCTCCCCATTACACGGCAGGGGAGGCTCTTGAGATGACAGCACAGCGCATCAACCGGCTTTGTACGCTTCGACTGATGGATCAGGTCCAAGAGGAAACAGCCTGACTGAGCTTAATGACCACTCAGACAAGTTTAAAATAAGGTACAGGAGGAGATGGAAAACAGTTTAGTCACACACCAAAGACAAGAAAAGATGATGCAAGCGTGCAAAACACTGAGACAGTGAGATTCTGAATGGAGGGGGGGGGGGGGTGGAGGTAAATTCGACACAGAATTTGAAATGGTTTACACACCTTCACCCCATGACCTACGTCGTCCAGCACGGTATAGTCGATGGGCTTTCTGATGTAGCGCACGGGCCGTTCCATGTTGGCTGGGGCGATGATTTTGTGTGTCCGTGACGTGTTCTTGTTCGTGGTCAGGATGCCGATCTCCCTCCGCGCCACCTTCTCCTTGTGAATGTCCACCGTCTGCACACAGAAGAAAATGCAAGGGCTTAATAACATGGATCAATCGTCTTCAATAATCAATAATTCTGTCAGAGTAGCAATGCATGTATGTCTGTGTGGTTATTGAATTTGGGATGGGTGTTTAAAAATAAAAGGAAAAACCAAAAGCGAACGAGAATTCATACATTGAGTTGGTATCACAATCACGTCAAACGGGGGTTTTTGAGAAAGTTGCACAGACAAGAAACACTACTTTTAAAAGCACTAAAAAGCTCACAGTACACTTCAGTGGTAGTGAGTAGAGGGCTTCTACAAACAAACCAAAGTGTCCGAAGTGTACATATTCTTTAGAGGACTGTTTATAAAGTCAGTACATTACCCCACAACTGTCCTTCAGACACAAAAACTAAAATTGATTTGTCAGGTTATCTGATTGCCATGATTGCACTATAATATATAGCTGTAAAATAGCTGTAGAAAGCATTGTACTCCAGATTTGTCCTTTAAGAGATCACATGGGAAAAAAAATGGGAGAAGTCAGAAATTCGGTGACAGCAATTCAACCAAATTACATGCTTGTCAGATTTTGACCATTATGTTAAATGCAATCCAAACCAGCTGGAGGCTGAAACATGATCTTTTCATGGAGGCGAAGATAGACAGATTAACACCACATAAAATCAACTTAAAGGTTATTAAATAAAAAAGGGCAATAACACAGCGACCATGACGGAGAATGTGCTTTTGTTCACACAGGCTCTGTGCCATCAGACCATTAAAACTCGCAGGGCAAAGAGGGAGGATGACAAATAGGCTCAAATGTTTTGCATGTCATTTTTTTAGATAGTTTTAGAGGAAACAAAGAAGAAAAAAACAACAACAACAACAACGTCAAAAACAACACCACCACACACAAACACTGATCAAAAAAGGGAAAGTTGAAATTAAACATCACATCAAATAAACAGCAAGACGGGATGGCTGGAGAACACCTATTCACTGCAATATCAATAAGTGATATTTCAGGAGTACCCATTTTATTTGGTGTGATCTGATGGGATGCAAGACTACAGTAGGCCCTAAACAGTAAAACTGAAATCAATGATATAATGACAACGGAAGTCAGTTTGGCTGAGCACACCAGAAATTAGTGCCTTAACAAATGGTTTCATAAGACGGGAGAGGCACTTGCAAGGTTAATGAATCTCCACACAGCCCTAGGGGCTAG
This sequence comes from Limnothrissa miodon, assembly GCA_017657215.1. Taxonomy (NCBI): domain Eukaryota; kingdom Metazoa; phylum Chordata; class Actinopteri; order Clupeiformes; family Clupeidae; genus Limnothrissa; species Limnothrissa miodon. The sequence continues at coordinate 86,213 of JAGFZM010000256.1, read as the reverse complement.
AAATTAATTAATGAGGAAGAGGACAAATTTAAAAATGAACAAATGTTTGGCTTCCAAATTGCCTCTTGCTATGACAAAAACGCTAGGAACTCCAATAACTGCTCGCAAGCTGAATAATAATATTCATCCCACCTCTCCACATTCTTTTATCAGTTCACCTACACTCATGCTCTAGTCATGCACTCTTAAGTGTTCATACCTGCTAAGTCCTCCAGAGCCCAACATTCATAAGCAATCACTGTCAACTGAGCCATTGAGTGCAGCTTTGCTTTTGCCATGTGCTCACACACACACAAACACACAGGCAACTGAGCGGATGCTCTCTGATAGATGAAAGCACCACTGTCTACTGAGAAGACTACCATCTCTCTTCCTCCCTCTTTCCATCTCTCTTTACCCTCTTTTAACAAGCCCCCCACCCCAATCCCCCTCTCTCGGGAGGCCTTCATGGTAGCAGCCAACAGATCATTCCTTTCATTCCGCTGGGATGTTGGGTCAGAGTGGCTTTGGCTGAGGGATGCCCTGTGTGGGCCTTCTGTGTCTCTCTCGGGGTGAAAGCACCGTCCATAGCCCTCTCCCAAAGGCTGTGTGTGTGTGTGTGTTAGGGCTTTTCCAACAGGGTCTCTCCTCTGTGTGCCAAGGCCAGTGTTTTTAGGGGTTAAAGCCAGCATCGGGTCTACATATATAACTCTCTCTCCCTCCCTCTCTTTTTGGACCAGTGTCTTTGGCTGTTTTTAAGGCCAATCTACATGTGCCTGACCCTGTGCTAACCTAAAGGCATGCTCATGCTCATGCTCAACACTGAGCCTAAATCACAACATGCTAAACACGCTGTTACTTAACACCCACAAGCAGCAAAGTTCCTATTGTCCATTGCTGGAATGTGTGACAAGAAAGCAGGCCATCCTTGTGAATGCGAACTGGTTGAACCAGACTTCAGCAACATTCAGTTTAATTGCCACATAGGGTAGGGTCAAAAACACACACACACACACACACACACACACACACACACACACACACACACACACACACACACACAC
>JAGFZM010000256.1:9124-62756 GCA_017657215.1 Limnothrissa miodon | reverse complement strand
TTATAATTATAATATTTCAAAATGAAAATAAAAACAGACGAAACACATGAGTGTTGGCGTTTTATATACTCAGATAAGCATGATAAAATTCGTGACTATCAAGTCCAATATTTTGAATTTGATGTTCCGTTGTGACAATAAAATAGTTTCTTTTTAAAATGCATTATCATTATTTTAGTTAAAACTCATAAATAACTACAAATAGCTAATGTTATGGAAATCTTTTAATGTTTTGTTGCGAGTTTCTGAAATTTTTTTTTTAAATATCGGCCGATATATCGGAATATCGGATTTTTAAGCCAACAAATATTTGTATCGGTATCGGCCTTCAAAATCCTTTATCGGTCGGGCTCTGATACTTTATATTCAATATTATGTTTTATGTCATTGATTCTCCTGTTTCTCAGTATTGTTGATGTCTGTGACTGTCAGTGCATGTACTAGACAAAAGCGAATCACCATCCTATTTAATTAGATCACACAATATCTTGCAGCTGCTATATTTTTTTAACTACAAGACTCAATGTGGAAAATCAAACTAGAGGCAATCAATGTGATTTACCTATGGTCTATTTATCTACCGAAATTTGCCAATGAGCGACTTCTTAACATTCACATGTGTAAATTGGAGAATAGATGTTGTTCTTTGTCTGTAATTGTAGAGGTAAATGAGCCGTTGGAACTGCCCAAGGTTTCTTCATTTACCATAACAAGTAAAAACAAAAAACGCTGCTAGGGAGTTTTTCCTTGCCCCTGATGCTCATTGGGCCTCTTTGTGTTGAGCGCTTTGAGACATGCCTTTTGTAAAAATGCGCTATATAAATAAAATTGAATTGAATTGAATTGAGGTGAGGTTTCACACTTGTCTAGCGGATGTCCATGTTTATTAGATAAATATTGGTAAATTACGTTTAGTTACCTGGTTAGAAACCAAGTAACAAGCGATTCCCCCCTCAGTTATAATTCCAAGAAAATCTCTACAGTGTAGCACTAGGTTTCAGATGTTTCCTACCTCTTGAATACATTGAGAAGCTCACTATCAAAACGAATAGTATACGACACGATGGACCTTCTTTCCTTCTTATTAACCTTACCCAAGTTTTCTGTAGGTTCTGTAGGTCTGAAAGCTAGAGTTGACTAGAGTTTGACTTTTAACCTACATGTATGTGTCATAGTCCACAGCTCACACTATGTGATCCAATGATAAGCTACAACTTGACCACTTAAACTGTTGAGTGAATTCAGAAACCCGTAACTGTAACAAGCTTCTTCTGGGAAGAAGTCACTTATTTGCATTCATCACACAATGTTACCTGTGAGTGCCCGTGGGTTTTTTTCTCCAAGAAGTTGCAGGGCAAGCAACTCTCCTTAATGACAGGCAACAATATTATGTGTTATAGATTTAGAGACCTGTGCTTGTTCTGCAACTTCCTGGAAATATGCCTACTGTGACAAAGGATCATTTGCTTTAGTGCAGTGTCAGATCACACTTGTTGTCATGGTTTCAGTACACTTTCACTTTTACAATAAGATTTATGCAGGCTCAGAGGGTAAACACACTGATCTAATGGGGAGTTGGCTGTGCATGGCTGTGCTTCAACTGCAGAAATACCCTCACAAGAGGTGACGCAATATGAGACTGGTTTGATTTTTATCCAAACAGTATTCTTGTACATAGTACAATGCACAAGTAAAAAGAAATATCTCAGAATGGGCCACAATGCACAGAATGCCTAGAATGAGGAAGGGTTAAGATTAAACTACATCTGCCAGTTAGCCTACAGAACATTACTCCATTGCGCCTGATACACCTGATGTGTATCCAGCTGGTTAATTTATCTTCACTTGTCTTCCAATAATTGCGTAAATGTTTTTTTTTTTATTCTCCCAGCCCCACCACCAAGAAAAAAAGCATCTTCAGGGAAGCCCAAAGCACCCATATCAAATGGTACTGTGGGACATGGAGGCATCGCTTTAACAAATGGCACGCATAACTCCAAGTCTGCTCTGAATGGAAACAGTGTGGAAGAGGAGCTAGATGACCCCATTCTACCTAATCTTAGCAATGAGGTCAATGGCCATCTCCGTGGTAAGGGGCACATACTCTATTCATTGCTTTGATAATTTCCATTTAAATATATATATATATATATATATATATATATTTGTATGTGTGTGTGTGTGTATGTATATATATACACACACACACACACACACACACACAATATTTGAGAGATGCTTTGAAGGTAGTTTTATATTACAGTAGGACCTGTTAATCCAGGCTATGTAATAGGTACATTTGCCTTTACACTTTTGTTCTGTTTCGGTCTAGCATTTTCTTCTAGCTGTCCTGTCCCTTGCTATTTTTATGTCGGGCCCATTTGCAATGCTGTGTATATTGTGTTCCCCCTGAATGATACTGTGCAGCACTAAACCACATGCCTTGTGATGCAGATCTCCCTGAAGACACATGCAGCCACCAGCATGTTGCCAGTGACTCGGACAGTGAGGTGTACTGTGACTCTGTGGACCAGTTTGGTATGGAGGAGGTAAGGGGTACCAAAGACATCTACATCTGTTGAACTTCTTGTGATGCTACTGTTGGCAAATTGCTGTCAGAATCTCTACTATGATTCTAATGGAATGACCATTAACTTCATGATAATAATGGAATGGAATAATAACATAAATTATACATACATTTATAATATGAAGCCAACTGTGGGGGATTTGTGTGTGTGTGTTAGTTTGTGTGTTTGTTTGTTTGTGCTCACATGTAGGCCACAGTTTTTGAAGGAGAGGGAAGGTGGGGACTGGGACAGAATAGGTTCTTTAGTAGGTTTGGACTAGATACATTGAGTAATGCCACAGTTATTCACAAAATGCTAATCGCGATGCTAATCACTCGCATCTGGCTGCACTTTCGCCAAAATTTGCTAAAATAGTCGGTCAAGTTAACCCGGGCAACGTAGGGTATTTTGGCTAGTTACTATTAAAAAATGTGTAATGACTAACATGCATTTCATTTGTCAATAAGCCTAGCCTATAAATAAATAAAACCAGTGAACATTAGTATTACATGTGCTTCAAAGTAATTTGGATGACTTGCTTTCTGTGGTGAGCCTGTGTTACATATTTCTGTTATGTATTGGCAAGGTGGCCTAGTTTATTTAGGCAGGCGCATAAAAATCAACATGCTAGGTGGATTATTGGTTTACATGAAATGTTTGATCATATTTAGTTCCTCATGAAAGGAAAATTCTAGAGTCAAACAGCCTATATCCTTGTTTGCTAAATGTTGTCTGTAGGTTTCAGATCGCAACAGAGTGATTTTGCGAATGCTGTTTTTTTTTTTTACAGATAACATTTGGTAACATAAAACAACAGGGCTATGGGTTGATTCACTCTGGATAAGATATGACAGCTTTTTATATCTTTTATGAATGTACCTAATGTGGCTTGGTTAATCTGTCAGGAAATCCCTGGGTTTCAAGTTGTCCCAGATTCACTTATGTAGGGGCCACTTTAACACAACATGGATTGTAGTCTCATGGAGCAAGTCTGCTTTTGAAAGTGCAGGGGAAAGTGTGATGAAATACATAGTTGAAAAATCCTCGCAATATCATGACATAAATGTGTTTTTGCGTTTAGAAATGTCTATTCAAAATGTGAATGAACAGTACTTGTGCCCTCTGAAAAACATATTTTACTGTATCATGAACACATTTGTTGTATTTAAGAAAAATTAAAAAAAAAAAAAAAAATTTTTAAATGTTGGTTACAGTTGAACAACCAGTGCACTGGATAAACCATAATCGTAAGTGGTTGTTGTCGTTTGGCATTAGCATATGGAATTCCGCTTACAATTATGTGTGTATTTGGATATTGGCAGGGGTCAGAGGTACACACCAATCACAGCCTGGACCTGGAGGACAACCACCACAGCACCCTGTCCTTAGAGGAGCATGGTGTGCCCGTGTCTGACACAGAGGACCTGCAGGCAGGGCCTGAGAGCATCCAGTGTGGTGGGGAAGATGGAAAGACTGGGTCTGGCCCCTCACACAGACACAGGGGGCCTGCAGAGCGAACGGACAGCTCACTGATTCGCCGGAGCAGAGGTGAGGGCAGCATTGCCATTTTTGTACATGAATGATATATTGAAAGCACATTTTTCATTATAACATACAGATGGAGTGATATGCAAGAGCAGATTAGTATTAGTAGTATCTAAATTAGGGGGCCATGTGATAAATTATTACCTTGTTGTAAATGTGGCGTCTAGTTCACACATCTTATTCAGTTTACATCACCATTAATTAAACCAAACTATTCAGCTTAAAAACTATTTGTTTGCAATGTTGACATGAGAGTCCTTTGGTTGTATAGGAGGTTTAGATTGGTTTCAATTTGAGGAGCAGGTTTATCCAGGAAGTCTAGATTGGTTTAAATTTGTGCTTTTGTTTATTCATTTTAACAGATAATTATAAAGGTATGACAACTTTCATGGCTATGAAGCAAGAATAAGAGAGTCTGCCTACCTGTTGGCAAGGCCTGCCAGCTCCTTGAACTGAATGGTAGCATGTCAAACTGTTCCTTTTCTTTTTTTTCCCCTCCCTCAGGCTCCAGGTCTGTATCCTCAAGTGGAGGGGTCCTGGGGCTGTTGCATGGCAACGGAGGGGATGGGGAGCGCTGGGGGTCGGAGAGTGCGGTTGGAGGAAATCTCAACGAGCAGATCGTCACGGCTCTTGCCAGGCTGCAGGAGGACATGCAGAGTGTACTCCAGAGGTTGCATACTCTGGAGGCCCTCACCGCCTCCCAGGTGAAATAAACACTGCAACATAACCAGTTATTTTGATTTATTCTGTTGCACCATGTGATCACATCGCAGAATCACACACACCTAATGTTTATCTTTTGCATCACCCCCACATTTTTCTAAATAGACACACACACAGTGGAGGTTTTCTCTAAGCTTTGACATGTTTTCTGTGCAGGCCCGATCACTTGCCTTGCCTCCAAACTATCCATCACCTCATATAACTAAGGTAAAAGCAAAAAAATCAAAAACGGCTTTCACCCGTGTTTGATTTGGGGATCGTGCTGCAGCAAGACGGATGATGCACTTTGATTTTATCAATAAAAGCTTGTTATCAGCTGCTACCCAGGTCAAACAAACAAGAACACACATTCTGAATCATTGAAATGGTTTTGTTAAAGTTCCAAATTTAAAAGTCTAACAGAGATTAGGTCTTGTTTATGTGTGTCAGATCCCTCTGCTGTGGACCCTTGTGCATTGGTGGTTTAGATTCAAGGCTGATCTTTTTGTTTGATCCACAGAAACCCTCCTGGTGGCCCTTTGAAGTGTCCCCAGGCACTGTGGCCTTTGCAGTGGTGTGGCCATTCGTTGTGCAGTGGCTCATTCGACTGTACCTCCAAAGACGGAAAAGGTAGAATCTACTGTTTTAGTATTGCAGGCTTTTAATACTGACTTCAGGTCTAGACAGCACAACAGAGAAAGAAAATTATATTCAGCAGATGCATCAAATCAAAGCAACGTAGATGTGTACATTTGTTGACGTGACCTTGTTATACCTCGATCTCACACGTACAATCTTTACACAAGCAATTCTGTTGTTCCTACAAACAGGCGGATCAACTGAGAAGGCCTTCCTACCTCTGCACGTAGGAAGCTGGGCCAGTCCCAGGAGAAGTTGGTCTGGGCCCTTTCTCTAGTAGCAGGCCTCGGATAGTTTCCTCTCCGCTTGCGTTCCCCTTATGTCTAACGCTTTTTGCACTATGACAACGGCATCAAGAGTAGCAAGTGGTAGGTTGCAGCTAAAATCAGTCCTTTTGTGGACAAGTGACTTAATCTATAGAGTCGCAGCTTATCACCTTATCATTTTTTCATGGTTCCGTTCAATTAAAATAAGTAATTAAATACAAAGAACTTTAATCACTACAACAGAATCATTGTGCGGAGTAAAGACTGTAGAGACTGTAGAAATACTTCACTTTTTTAAAATGTTTAAATTTGATTTTCATTTGAAGTTTCATTTTGTAGTCATGACAGGGGCATTATGACTATACTGAAAGTTACAAATCATTTTTACACAGATAACCAGAACAACTGACTGAAATTTGCTGCTTAGTTTAATTGGGCAGAACAGTTCTCTTTAATAACAGTCTGGTAACAAAGATTTACTTTTAATTTCATTGCAGTACAGTATGCTTAGAACGAATGAGGAAAGTAGAAATGTGTCTTTTTGTCAACTGTAGTGCACTGTAGTTTAATTTTAAGTGTTTCAACTGTTGCTAAGAACATCTGTTCAGTATTTTTTTTTGTTAGCAATTATAGTCTACAGAAAAATCTGTTGTGCACAAATGTCATAACCTTTTGTGTGTATACATGAATGGTCTTGGGACTATGGAAAAGACATCTGAGATTATGCTGAATATGAGCTCATATCGTAAGTGAGGTGAGGACTTCACTGAATCAGAGTGCAGATCTTAGTTCAGCACACCTGTAGAGAGCTGGCCATATGTTGTTATACTTTGGGTTTTACTCCACAGAGTGGAGCCACCAAAGTTTCATCTGTCTGTTGGGCCTTAAGGCAACTTATAGAGTGACACGACTAGTTCAGATCTGTGATTGGTTACTATTATCAGTCTGGTTTTACTCTGTAATACTGCCCAAAAGTAGGTCTTTCTTATTGTCTGTTGAATGCATTTGTATTAACATACAGATAATAAATGTATGTATGATTGTCCAAAGAGTGAGGAGACAGACCTAATGGTTTTAGACTGAGACAAGAAAGTGCACGGTTTTAAAAAGGAATTTTATTAATTCTAATATGGATCAAGGAAATCCTTTTATCTGAGTTTTATGGCTGAATGTTTTTTTGTTTCCATTTAGTGTAAATTGTGTAATACTGTTAATAGAGATTGTACAGCATAAATAATACACTGTATGGATATAACAATGTATTTTAATTGTACTGAAATGTACTATTGTAATATACATATAAAGATAAATACCTATTTAATTAATAACTGTTATATTGTTTGGATTGGCAGTAGATCTGACCTTAGAGTTGTACAAAGGATTTTTGTTTAAACCATTCTTTCTAATAAGCCTTCTAACCAAGTCTGCCCCCTTGTGGACAGGTCTTTGCATGTGTTTGCTAATCTGAAGCATGAATAAAGGTTTTGGAACAATTTAAAACTGGACCTCTCTTTGCAGATATGAAGAAGGTCCCCTAAAGTCCATTGAGGTATAAGTTGTTCATTTTTATTTGTAAGCATTAATAGTCAAGCACTTACATGTTTTAAAAGAAGTTAAAAGAATAGCGTCTTAATTGAGTATAGAAGACATGTCTTAAGAATAGTGTCTTAATTGAGTATAGAAGACATTAAACAAACATTGACAATGATAGTAAAAATACATTTGAACAAATGTATACAACAATACAACAAGTTCCAATACAATTTACTGATCAATATGCATATTAAATATATATTAAAATGCTTTTCCCACACCACAAAAATATATACAAACACAATTTTTATCAAACTACAGTGTGTTATAGAATAATACTTCAACCATCATCAACGCTACCTGTCTTTTCAACGTATACATATGTGTGCTTCTTGTTTTCATAACAATACAATATGTAATCAGCGCCTAGAACAGAGAGTACCAGACATCCAGCTCTGGCCATCCACTACATACTGAAGGCAGACAGGGCAAGGTGCTGAGCAGTGTTCCGGGCATCAAAGTAGGATGTGTCCGTCTCGTCATCAGGTTGCGGGATAAACGGCATCGTCTGGTTCTGCAGGTTGTCCCAGTCTAAGCCCCCAAAGAATGGGTGCACCTGTAGCTCTATAGTGGGAAAGTTACAACAAAGACAAAACAGCCTCGTCAAGCTGGTAACTTGATATAACCTAATAGGCACAGCAATCTGAGGGTTGCACATTGCCTAAGGAATGTGACATAATGAGATTTTTCTATTTCTACCTTTAAGGCCTGCTCTTTTGTTCATGTCCATGGTCAGCAAAATCTCTATGGCATCTCTGGCGTTGTGGGATATCTCCTCCTCTCCATCCGGCCAAGGGATGTCTAAAACCACAAAATGAAAGGAATAAAAAATTTACCACAAAATTTAAAACCCTTTGCTGTTTTTTTTTTAAGTTTATTCAGTTTATTAAGTTTTTTTCAATTATTCATTAAGACACTGTTACCTGGCATTCAAGCCATGAAACAGGTGTTACAGGTTTGCTTAACAGTTAAAGTTCACACATAGACTTCAGACAATCTGACAGGTAAGAATCACCTCGGTTCAGGATATTCTGGAAGACAAGCTGAGGGGTCTCGTCATTAAATGGAGGGATCCCTGTGAGGAACTCAAACAGGCAAACACCAAGTGCCCACCAGTCCACCATTACATCTGAACAGAAAGAACACAATTACTTGCACAACACAAGTGACATCTCACACAAGAGCAGACGGCAAAGTGAGGAGGAGGTTAGACTGTGAAATCTGCTCTAGTCTAAGGCTGTGGAAGCAGGGGAGAAGCAGTTATCAATTGGCCATGATCCTCTTCAATGAAACACACAAAAATCACAGAATCATGAAAGCCACATCAAAAACACATTAAAGGCCGACTGTATTGTCTTCAGGTCAGGGTTTGTTTTAATAAAACTAAATAAAAAATAATAAAATTAGTCCCTGAAAAAAACAGCAGAGGTCCACTGAAGCGGTTAGAGTATAAGATGTCCCAGTTTGAGAATAGCAGTGCCCAGACCTAATTGCTAAAATAAACCTTAGCCTTTGCCTTGGGACAAAAGGCACTGCCAGCACATGCAGGAAAACATCCCCCAATTAGAAAAAAACAAAACAAAACAAAAGCACATCTACAACAAACTTACCACATTTACCACTTCCTGAAACTCAAAAAATGGGATTATTAGGTACAAAATAAATGTTGTAAAAGATAAGATATTTTGACAATGTTACATTAACAACTGGAGATAGATAACTATCGACTCGAGATAGTTAGACCAATATCCATTTGAACCAATGACCGGCAGCTTTTTTCCCCTCTTACCATGTGGTTTGCCCAGGAGCAGTTCAGGAGCCAGGTAATCTGGGGTGCCCAAAATGGGGGCACTCTGCACAGGCTCTGGACCCCTACGGACACTCTTGGGGGTCCTGAAGGGCGTGTGCATGGCCATTGGAGTTGGAGTCTAGAGATACAGCAAAAGTTAGGACACTCGTAGCAAAGGTCGGGACTCAATCAACCACAGACAAAATGCTAACTGAACGCGAACAGGAAAACAAAACTGATACAAAAGTTCCCTTCCTTAGCTTTTGCAACTCGGTCTACATTTTACCAAATATTCTCATTCTTATTAAAAAAAAGGGCTAGATTATTGGATTATTGATTCTGCCACTCTTTGTTTAGGCTACAAGTGTTTGGCCTAAAATAGAAATCTCGATGAATTGAACATTTTAACTCAGTTATGATTAATGAACGATTCTTTTATTTATTTATATATTTTTTTTGCCCTCATAGTTCACTGACAAATTTTGTACAGTTAATATGCTCATATTTTACAAGTGAGAGATTATTTTTAATGAAGAATGCATTACTTGATTTTAAAATAACTGAAGGAAACACAATATCTTCTCTCTCTGATTGATTATTGAACATCAATGTTTTCTTTGGTACAATCTGCTCATGTTGCTCAGTCGTCTCAGTGTTTAAGCTCTCCATGCACGACATGTCGGCAAAATAACGCAACGGAGTGGGGTCACGTGACTCCACACGCAGTAGTGTTTTTAAACAGAAAATAATTGAAATAATTTACCCGGAAAAGTAGTGAGTTTGTTCCAAGTTCCTACCTGCTGGACAGAGCTCCCAAAGCTAGGCCTTGTCTTCTGCACTGGTGTCATGGTAGCGCTATGGAAAGAGGTGCACATGGATGTCTCCATGGGTTCTACCAAGCCGAGGCTGAGACGTGAGCAGCAGGACAAGTTGGAGCGGTTGATGGAGCTGCAGTAGCTGCGAAAGGCAACCACGTTCCTTGGCCGAAGGAATGAGGGGGATTTCATGGCACTGCCGGGCTGACCCAGACTCCGCCGCTGGAACAGGTGGCTGCTGGACTCTCTTGCCTGCCCCAAAGTCCACCCTGCTGTTGGCATAGCGATCTGACTGGTGGAGGAGGAGCCAGGGGCAGCAGCAGGTGCTGGTGTAGAGGGGAAGCAGGCTGAGAGGTCATGGTCATCCAGCTCCTCCAGCGATGAGGACAGCACCTCTTTGGGGCTCTCAGCTAAAGGAGGCAAGGTCGGGTCAGAGTCGATAATGGATATCTCATGGGACTCAGAGTCCAAACTCAGGCTCCGGTGCAAATCTCGGGGGTCGCCGAGCAAGGAGGAGCAGCTCACCTCAGCTGCTGCTATGGCAACTATCTCCTCCCCTGGTTCCTCCAGCTCACAAAGCAGGTTTTTGGCCACCTCGGTTGGGCTGGATTGGCTCGACACAGGCCTTTTCACCTCTCTCTGGCCTCCTGACCCTCCCTGGCGCACCCCTAGCTCCACAGCAGAGAAGAGCCCCGTCAGACCCGTGCTGTATTTCCTTTCCTCTTCCCCAGGCACCTGTGAGGTTCGCTGAAAGTCTGTGTCACCCCTTTTGGCCTGCAGCCCCATAGCCTCAGGGCTCCGGTCCACCTCCTCAAAGTTTCGCTTGGCCGACTTGGCGGCAGCTTGCATGGCCCCATCTCGCCTTGGGACTGGAGTGCAAATGCCAGCTTTCCAAGGAGCACCTTTGGCTGGATGAGTGGGCCAGCAGTCTTCTTTGTCGAACTGAAGCCTTTTGCCTGTCGAGATGTTGATCTTCCCCTCACAGGCAAAGTCCAGATGTTCTCTGACTGGATGTAGCCCGAGATCCTGGTTGTCAAGGGACATGAGAGCACCACTGCGCTTGGAGATTTGCTCTGATGATGCAAGGGGTGTGTCAGTCTTCCCAGCTAGGTTCAGTGGGCTTTTACCTTTCTCAGTTGGTATGTTCTGAGAGTGGCATTCCTGCGAAAACAAGAGAGAAATTACAAGGAGAATTTGAATTTATCAAAATCTTTTCTGCGAGTGTCTGGAGACCGAGGTAGAATAATTCATCATACTAAACCATAGGTCGGGAACTTTTTTGTCCTGGAGTGTTACAAACCAGTGCACCCACAGGTGTTAAAGAGGCTCTAATTAAATGTGAGTAGCTTCCTTAGTGAAGTTGTGTCAATCTCGGTGTCACATCAGGTAGGATTCTCTGGCATTTTTTTCTGGGGCTATATTACCGATCCATCAGCTAAATTTAAATAAATAAAAAGCAGCTACATTTGCCTCATGAGTCAAGTTTCTGCAACAACAACAAACACCAATATGATTATCTACAGTATGGAGACATGAAACTGATAAAATACCAAGTCTTCCCACAAAGGGCTGATGCAGCTTTCAGAGTCTGTGGCAGAGGGGCAAAGGCATGACTGGTTGCTCTCTGTGCTCAGTGTGTCCTGGCGTTGTCTGGACTTCATCAGCCTAGGGGTGAGACTTTTGGCCAACATTCCTGCACTGAACATACTGTTGCGTCCTTAGATGGAGAAAAAAAAAAGTTTCTCAATCTGCATTATTTCAGAGTTCAGATACAAACCTATTTTAATGTTAGATTATAAGTTGGAGTTAGACTGAGAATGATGTTTATTTATGTAATAAATATATTTCTGTACTCTTTATACATAATCTACATACATCTGTGTACACACCTGAATGTCACCAGGAAATGCAGACAAAAAGAACCCACAAGAACATGAAAACAAGTGTCAGGCATCACTGTACCTAAGGTTCTTGCAGAGCAAATGGGGGAACTGAAGCTGTCCCTTCTCCTCACACGGGGAGAGCAGAGTGAGCTTTTACGCATCTCAATCTTCCCACATGTCATAGGGCTGGACACAGCTGACAGGCTGCTATGACGCTTCCCATCCATTGCTGGGGTGTTCTGAAATGATAACATAAAAAGGGATAGGAGGACATTGGGGAGGAGGATGTGAGGTATGTATTTCTTTGAGAACCTTCTCATAGTATCATCATGGGTCATGTAAAAATAATTGAATTTCTAAAGCGCATTTTGTACACTTACAAGTCCAAGGGAGCTGATCAGTGATAGAACTTGACCGGGGGTGCGGAAATAGTCCTTGCTTGGCTTCGCCAAAGAAGGCGTGGTAAGAATATCTGTTAGACTTAGCTCTGAGGGTAGAAGATAAAAGGACTTGTTAAACACAACGACCGCCATCATGGAATGTGTGAGATTCCACAACTTTCGAGAACTTATTTGAGTACTAACACTAGGTGCACGGTTCACTAAGACTTTGGGTGGACGTATTACATAGTACGGCAAACGGGTGTTTTCTTTTCGAATTTAAAAACAGTATGATCCTTAGCATTTTTGCAGGAGGTGTTTTCCTTTAAAGAATGCAATAATCTTAGATCCGGTCTGGGAAGTTTTACATGTCATGTTACCTCTTTCCAGCTTAACTTTTGACAGCCCAAAGTCTGTAAGCTTGATGTGCCCTTCGTTAGAAACCAACATATTATCGGGTTTGAGGTCCCTGTCAAAAGGAACACATATCAGACACCAAGCTCAAAGTCAAAATTTTAAAATAGATAAATTAAAGTTAAAATAAAATACCCAACCGATGAATTATTCCGTGGCGATGAAGGTAATCCAAAGCAAGTGCGACTTCCGATATATATTTCAGTGACATTTCTTCATCGAAATATCCGTAAATGTGAAGTAGTGACTTCACGTCACCCCCAATCAGATATTCCATCACCTAAAAAAAAACAACGCGTCTTTTGGTACAATATTTTCCAGATATCGAAACATCATAATTTTTCTAAACAAGAGTGATCATACTTTACTAAATAAAAAAGTGTTACCTTACCAAATAGATTTTAGTTGCTGTTTGGAGAGAGTAAAACAAGTGCACAACAAACGGACTTTTGCTAAGGGCCAAAGCATCGCGTTCTGCCCTCATCTGCTCAGTCATATTTTTATCAACCATGTCGGCCTTATTTACGACCTGGGTGTGCGTCAAAGAAAAGACAACATTATTAGACAGATAATACCAGTAACTCGATATAAAACAATATGATTAGGCTACCTAGTTTGTCATAATGCCGACTATCGTTGATAGACTAACTAGCCTCACGATGCGTTAACGTCAGCAGTTAACGTTAGCTTACCTTTATTGCATACAACCTTGAATTGCATTTCTTTCTTGCGAGATAGACCTTTCCAAAAGCTCCGCGACTTATTGGCTTTACCACGATGAAGTCTTCGATAGATGGTGGCTTGGGTACATCGACAGAAACGGCTTTATCTTTAGGCGATGTTTCTCTACCGTCGTTAGATTTTCTCTCAGTGTAGTCCATGGTTGAATTGGTTAGTTTAGTTCGATTAGTTCAGCTATCTGCGCTAAAATGAAAAACTCTAAAAAAGACGACAAAAACAGCGCCTCTGGTATTACTTGTTGATATACTTGCTTTGTACATCCGCATTATAATGACATCCACACGCAAGCGTGCTATTCATAGCCACGGCGAACAAAAGTAAACACAGACGACATTGCGCTCTTGTCATTAGACAGGGATGTTTTGAAATTTTGAAAAACCCTCTCGATTTTGAGGTCCTACTCGACGTCAACTGGCTGGCTAAGTTGCCTGTTGTAATCAAGAAAGAGCGAAAAAAAAAAACACATTTTAATATATTTCAATTATTTGTTGATATAAAATATATATAAAACAATTTAAAAAAAATTATATCATTATCAATTTTTTTGTGGGGGGTGGGTGTAAAAATTAAACACAATTAACCTTCAGGCAAATTATTTGACAGCTAAATACAAATTCTCGTCAAAGATTGTAGAGAAAAGCCGTTCCGCTCCACTGATCTCTAAAGAATAACTTTAGAGATCAGTGTTCCGCTCTCGATTGTACCTGCAGTTCCTATTGCAGTTCCGTTTGGGGTCCTCGTGAGCAAGTGCAAAAACAATGGGGGCTTTTAGAGCAACACAGCTACATTTATATTTTTCCCCTTAATTATAGATAAAATTCCACAAATCGCCTTTCGTCTTAGCAGCCTATACATGGATTATATGTCAAAAGTAAAATTTACAAATACCCATGTCTTTTACGTTCCTCATTCTTTGAGCAGTTTTTGCACTGGACTGATTAGCATTTTGTTACAAGCCTGTAACAGAACTTGTGACTTGTGACTGATGATGTCATACAAACTTTTCACACAAAAAAACACACACTTGAGGTTCTACAGAAAGCTATTCTTACTCTAGTCGGTTTAGTGTGTAAGAGCCTTGATGTGAAAATCACTCCGATGAAAATCGGACATTTTCTCAGGGACTAAACCAAAGATTCTAGAGTAGCGCTCTAGAATCTTTGGACTAAACTAACTAGTGCTGCTATGCTGTAAACAGCTGCCTCTATGACGTACTCACGTTCGTTTATGCGTGCGTAGAACAGTAGGAGGTAGAATCGGCCCCACGGTCGCCGGGTAGCATTCACTGTTGAGAAGAGAGCATACAGTAACGCCGCTAATCAGTCGAGTGAGGTAACAAGGAAGACAAGGGCTGAAGGTGGGGTGGGCTCTAAATTTTGACAGGAACGCACAGAGACTGCTTCCAAACACCCAGAGTGATGTTTTCCTTCCCTACAACTTTTCAGCCACAGGTAAATCACAAACACTTACTAACAAGCTAGTTTGATCGATGAGTCACGTCAACATTCGCTAGCTGCTAATCTTTTTTTGCTAATATTAATGTTTATGCGTGCCAGTCTAGTAGAAATACAGCGTTAATAACGAATAGTCTATATTTAGTGCTTTTAACTTTATGGTTGCCGCAAATCTGCCCGAACCATATGTAGGGTATTAACTAATTTAACAGCCTACATACAAACGTTAACATTTAACGTTAGCAGTGAAGTTCTGCCTTGTTAGCAATCACATAGCTAACGTTAGCTGACTGAAGTTAGTTGGCGTTAGGTAATGATTCAGTACTGTCTCCAGATTCATAAACATGTTTTCTGAAGTAGTATTTTCTAAAGGCTTATACTAATAATTTACTTAAGTTGATTAGGAAATAAACTAACTAGCTTAGCACATAGTTACGTGACACTTAGCTAACGTTAGCATTACGTGCGGTGCTTGGAGCTTGTGTAACAATTTGATTATGGAATAGTTGAACTAAGTTTTATTGTGTTATTGAAGATTTAAGACGTCTCTGAACTATTGTATTTCACTTGAAACATATATTTGGAGTAACGAAATTAAGATAACTTAGTTAACGATTGGGTTATATTACGTTTCAGTTAGGTGTCCTAGCGGTCGATTACACAATCGGGTGTCATGTCACTGGAAGACGCTTGACTTTATTGACCACCACTTGCTCTGCTAGCAGTCTTTACCTGGTTAACCAGCGTTGCCTTAGTGCATTCGGATCCATTATACCCATAACTTGACATAGGCCTACTTAGTGTGGTGAAGTCAGAGTGTGAGTTTTGACAAGGTGAAAACGCTAACCCACGATGGTTAGCTTGCCATATGTAACGTTAGCATTTGGACATACGTAACAGAGTAGGTTGGTCTACTCTGACAAACCTTTTAGTTTTGTTCAACTTGGCTTGGTTTGCCTACTAATATATATATATATATATATATATATATATATATATATATATATATATATTATAGTGAACATCATAGACTCTTGTCTTTAAAAAGAAACGTGCTGCCCCCAGAATGCTTTGCTTAATGTCACGTTCAGGCACTTCGGAAATTCGAAGTCCCGACCTTTAGCTCAGAGGAAAAAGCAATTTTCGCTGGGAGACTCGTGGAAAAGTAGAGTAACTATACGTTTACGTCAGTAATGGCTGCATGATACATCAATATTACAATTTTTTTAAATTAATATGTGAATCATCTTAGCGTCACATTCACATTTTTGTATCGGAATTCTACACTTGTACAATTTGGTTACTTTCCAGCGACAGAGTAGCAACCACTTCAACTACTTTTAGCCTAACTCATATTTAACTTCAGAGTTCTTTGTCAAATTGGAAGTTAATCTTTGATTGATGCCCAGTACTCAATCCCAGCTACTGGCAATAAAACAACAATATAGTCAGACTTTACTCACTAGAATCTGGTGATGTTCTCCTTATGAATTTGAGTCTACACCAATACTTAATCCGAAACATTATGGAAATTTTTCAAGCATGGAAAACGGTTTCAATAATTTATTTATGCTTTCCCAGCGAAAATGTGGTGATGAAAATTCAACCGACTAGTTCGCCTAAATTACTAAGAGTTGAATGGGGGTCTACTGTCTATTCCGTCTACTGCCGCTTCGCACTATTCAATATCAAAAAGATCAGACCATACCTAACTCAACAAGCCTCCCAATTGCTGGTTCAAACTATGGTCCTCTCACGCCTTGACTACTGCAATGCCCTTCTGGCAGGACTTCCTGCCTGTGCCGTCAAGCCACTTCAGATGATCCAAAATGCTGCGGCGCGTCTCATCTTCAATCAGCCGAAGAGGACGCATGTCACCCCTCTGCTAATCGAACTCCACTGGTTACCTCTGGCGGCTCGCATCAAATTCAAATCACTGATGCTGACTTACAAAGTGCTTAGAGGATCTGCCCCTTTTTATCTAAGCGCTCTCATAAAAGCTCAGGCTACCCCCCGACAACTCCGGTCCTCCAATGACTGTCGACTGGCAGTCCCGGCACCTCGCCCAAGGCAATCCAGACTCTTCTCATGTGTCGTCCCACGCTGGTGGAATGACCTACCAAAAACAATCAGAACAGGGCCATCTCTGGAGGCCTTCAAAAAGCTCTTAAAGACCCAGCTATTCAGAGAACATCTTCTATCCTAGCACTAAAATGAACTGAAGCACTATCCCCTAGCACTATGCTCCTTAAGGTTTCTGCTATGTAGCTTGATTGTTATCCTCGTTTTGTAAGTCGCTTTGGATAAAAGTGTCTGCTAAATGCATAAATGTAAATGTAAATGTATTTGTTACAGTATGTTTTACTGCCATAAAGTAGGTTGATGATATCACATTTTCAGTTGCTGCAGCTCTATAGAAAGCTGTTCTGTGATCCTTTGACTCAAAGTGCATTCATCATAATAATCAATAATAACACTGTTCTTGTTTGTTTGTTCGTTTTTAAGGTCACAGTGCCACTGAGCCACCTCATTAATGCCTTCCATTCCATCAAAACTTCAGCCAGCTCTGCTGCCACAGCATCTGTGCAGAGTCTGCAAAGGGAGATTCCACCAGAACAGGACCCTCTGCTCAAAGAGGTCAGACCACATAATGCACCACAATGTTACTTAACATATTCAAGGGCAAAATACATTTTGTCAGTGTAGGCATAAGGTGTGACAAATGTCCAAGGTTATCTTAAATCCTGTTGATTTATGGGACAGGTCATGTGTCTGCTGTTGTTTGGCCCTATTTGATACTAGTAATCACTTAACACTTCAGTTATCCTGCTCAATGAGCTTCCCTTATCAGCAGTGAAAAGTAATGGATACTTGGTAGGAGGTTAGCTGTATGTGTAAAACATTAGTAAACTGCCCACGTTCCATGCCTCCCCATGCCTCATAGTCAGTTGACTGTAAGCCTTGGCTTTTTAGTAAAATTAATCTGGTGTTTAACTAAAAAAATGTAAAAGAATTTAAAATATAGTCAGTGTTTGTATGTGTGTGTTTTGAACATTTTTTTCTGTTATGTTATCTTGTCAGACTCATGTCATGTCATGTCACTCATGCATATGTTTGTGCCTTGTGTCTTCAGCCCACAGTGAGCTTACGGGATCTGGGCTTATCTGACCTAGGAGTGGGTCATCTCAGCGAGTTGCTCAGTAGGCTCCTGCCTCAGTTGGAGCCTGGAGTAAGCCCACCCCCTGCTTCCCCACAGAACTCTTCCATCTGGAGAACGTCGCATATCTCCAGTGATTCTTTCTTCCATAACAAACATGGTCAGAATTCTTTTCAGTTGTCGGGATCATTTTGTCTTTGGGAATGTAAATGTGTGTACTGGTAATATTAAAAATTATAATAATAAGGGATAAATAAGTTGAGGGAAAATGCTCCTCTGGATATTGTGATTCTGAATGTTATTCAAAGACTGAAATATCTGAAGTATTTCAAACATGTCTTAAGTTTCTTTTATTTACAGAATTCAGGCAAATTATGTGCAACTCAAGACTGTAATGATTTGATAACAGGCAGCTAGAAGTGATTTGTACTCCTTGTGCCTGTTTCTACTCTAGGATTCTCCTCCAGAAGAGTGGGTCTGTTCCAACCTTCAGCATTTCAGAAACACAGCTCTAGTCCACTAAAGACCGTCTGTTCAGAGCTTCGATACTGGCCCGGTAACTTCTGTCACGAATAGACCATAAGCTTCAACAGTAAACAGTAAAAGCAGTTTTGTGAGGAAAGTGCAAGAGATTAGTTTAAGTTGTCATGTCTTGTCAAAATCTGTGCATTACATGTTCCTTAAGTTTGCCTTAATGAATGTTTTTATTTTATGTTATCTATATATTGTGTTACTATTTCACATAATCTAGCCCAATAACCTAAAGAACCTTTCTATATATGTGCCCACGCAGTATGGATACAGCACAGAGGCTTCAAGACGCTGCGGTCCAGAACGAGGCGTCTGCAGTCGGGACATGAAGGCGAAGCTGAAGGCTATACTCCAGCTTTCATGAAGGTTAGACAGGAATATAAGCTTTAGTTAATATTCTGAATTTAGTTTGTGCTGTATTGTGCCCCATCTATCTAGTGCACATGTTTGGTGCATGAGAAGGACTGCACTGCATCATGGATCGGAGCTGGGCTATTAATAGCAGACTTGGAGATTAGATTAAAAAAATGAATTCAAATTGTGTTGTGTTTTTGTTTTGTAAAAAATGTGATAAGCTTATAGAGACCCAATTGGTCTTGTGCTAAGTTGGTCGTAACTAAACATGATTCCAACCTGATAGTTATGTGACCATTCATAAACACAATTCTGAGGCCATCCAGTCATTCAATCACAGGTTTATCTTGCTAATAATCTTTTTAATGTTAGTGCCTTGGTGCATGCAGATTGGTGGATTCCTTGGCCCTCATTTATCACGTGAATGTAGAAGCCAGCACAAATTTAAGTGCAGGAATCTTACGCTAGTCAAGTGGGATTTTAAAAGCTGTTTGAATATAGGTGTAAGAAATAACCAGTGTTGTTAATGCCACAGCTAAAGCAAGCTTAATTAAAATGTCAATCTTCAGTATGTTCTTAATTTAGTGGTCCCACCCTTGATTTATTTATTGATTTATTTTAACCCACAGATGGCATGGTGGCCTGTAGCTCTAGCTGAGCTAATTAGTTTTGACAGGCATCATAGAAAGGCATGAAAGTGGGGGGTTTAAAACTTTATTGTATAGACAGAAAGTATACATTTCTGAAATGGCTCTACTTTCACTACAAAATCACTTAATTTGTCCATAGAATAATTTTGTCTTTTCATGAATATAACTTATGTCACAGTTCCCTGACATGATCACTGTGCTGAGCTGCAATCTCCTAACTTGAAAGTGTCCTGACTTAACATGGTTTTAAACATAAATACCACTCGTTCTAGCTCAATGAATTGATATTGATAAATATGTGGAAATGAGTAGTTGTCTGTCGCACAATCACTTACTAAATGAAGGCCTATGTGTCTCATGACCACTCATTGGCAACTCTCGTTAATCCCATTGTTAATGCTGTAATGTCTCTCTTCTTGCCTTTTCCCCACCCCTTTCACTGTCTTTTTTTTTCTGCCCTCCCCTCTCTTTCTTGTTTTGCTGTCTGATCACAGGGTCTGCTGTCAAAGGAGAAAGCTGAAATGGACAGCATAGACAGTGTAATGAGACAGAGGAATCTGCCTGACAATGAGCAGGATGCCTTCAAGGCCGGCTTTACAGAAGGCTTCATGAAGTCCCAGTCCATGACCCAAAGAACACAAGGCATGGCTGCAATATGTTTTCGGTTTTCTTACATGTGTACATGTTAGGCCTGCCTCTTACAGAAACTGCATCTGTAATCTTGTTCATGTGCATTTATATTCTGTCACTAGAGGCATTTCTTTTTCAATGTGGTTCTAGTTCATACTGGTACATATCAGTATCTCTTAGGTACCACAGGGGGATGCTAGTGGGTCAAGGATAACTAAGCTACTGTGAGTTTAACTTTCCTTTCCCTGTGTGTGTGTGTGTGTGTGTGTGTGTGTGTGTGTTTCTGTGTGTGTGATTTGGCAGATTCACTAAGGAGAACACGCTTGATCCTTCTGGTCCTCCTCCTAGTGGGCATCTATGGTTTGGCTAAAACCCCGTTCCTCTCGGGTAAAGGCTCCTTTTCTGATACTGGTTTGTGTCAGTTTTTATTCACTCTACAGTGTGTGCACTAGAATGCTCAGATTGCTAATGTCATTAATATAGATCTGCTTAACCAAGGACTCTGAGGAAGATAATAATAAATATATATATATTAAGGAGATATCTGTGCTGCACTGGTGTGTTTTTGTTTTATTTTTTTGTACTTAACATCTGTATTTGTGTAAAGCTTGGTGTGATTTCTAAGACACTATTGCATCAATGAATTACTTAAGTATGTAGAAAGCCACTGACTCTAACTAAAACATTCGCCCATTTAGCTATTTTAAGTTAACTTTTTTTCTTTCTCTTAAACAGTGCGCTTCCGGACTACGTCTGGCCTGGATTCAGCGGTTGACCCTGTTCAGATGAAGAATGTGACATTTGAGCATGTTAAGGGTGTGGAGGAGGCCAAGAACGAGCTGCAGGAGGTGGTCGAGTTCCTCAGGAATCCCCAAAAGTTCACAGCTTTAGGTGGAAAGCTCCCCAAAGGTGAGAGTTGGCCTGAAGAAAAAATCCCCTTCTTTTTATCAGTTTGTTAAAGTAAGATGCCTCACATTAAACAATGAGTAATATTTTTGTCTAAACCTGTAACTAAATGGAAAATTGGAAAACATAAGAAGCAGTTTGGCATGCAGTTGTATTTGATGGCTGTTGAGGCATTGTCAGTATTGCATGATGTTGTATAATGTAATTGTTTGAAATCTACACAGAAATCTCACTCACTCACAAGAAAAAGGTTAAACATACTCTGCACTGAATCCTGAATACCAAGTAAATTCCTTGCTTGTAGGTATCCTTCTAGTCGGGCCTCCAGGCACAGGGAAGACGCTGCTGGCCAGGGCTGTTGCAGGTGAGGCAGATGTGCCCTTCTATTATGCCTCAGGCTCTGAGTTTGACGAGATGTTTGTCGGCGTTGGAGCCAGCCGCATCAGGAACCTTTTTAGTGAGTCTCTCAAACATGGCGTCTCATGTTCTCATTGATGTCCGTGCATTGTCTTCCTTAAACATGCACAAACGAAATGTGTTGGCCTGAAATTTTAATGTAAAGAAGAGAGAATGTAAGTTATGTTTTCAGCGTTGTGTTTGTCATTGTTCTTTCCTCAGAGGAAGCAAAGGCCAATGCTCCGTGTGTCATCTTTATTGATGAGCTGGACAGTGTGGGTGGGAAAAGAATAGAGTCACCCATGCACCCATACTCAAGGCAGACCATCAACCAGCTGCTAGCAGAGATGGATGGGTATGGACTTCAGCAAAATGTATTGTTGGCTGTCATTGCGATAATCGGTATTGGCTGGAATTTGCTTGTCTCTATTTGCTGGGTTTCATTTCCCAACACCTCTAACATGGATGCTAACTTGTTAACAACAAACCGGAGGTGTTGTACTACAAGAGAAATGTAACTGTAAATAAAGGTATCCAATAGTGAAGGTGATTTGTGTAGACTTATGTTTGTATGTTGATTGTCATCTCTTTGTTTACAGGTTTAAGCCAAATGAAGGGGTCATCGTCATTGGCGCCACAAATTTTGCAGAGGCCTTAGATAAGTAAGTTGATCGGCCAAAGTAGTTAGGATATGTCTGATTCTCTGCCAGATCCTATAGGCTTATTCCATCAGTTTCCCTGAGCCGTGAGGGGTGAATTCATACATAAAAATGGCTTTCCCTCAGGGATTAAGTCCGACTTAATTGAACTCTTGTAATTGGGGTGAATTCCGTTGTCCAAACTACCGTTTCTTCACCTAACTTTAAGGCATGCTATTGCTGTAAGTTAGTCTCATCATATAGTTATGGTTGTTTTATTACCTTGGTCATTGGGTTGGTCTTGGTTATTTTTGCAGCGCCTTGGTCCGTCCAGGAAGATTTGACATGCAAGTAACTGTACCTCGCCCAGACGTGAAGGGACGCACAGAGATCCTCAATTGGTACTTAAAGAAAATCAAAGTAGATGAAGGTATGGATGAAGTGACTATACAGTTTCTGTGTGTGTGTGTGTTTTCTTTTTAACTAATTGTGCTGATATTGTACAGATATTGCTTTAGAGAAATATCTTTTTGATTATTTAATTTGCTGAGAAACGCACATTAGTATATCATGGATCCCTCATCTCCCCCAGCTGTTGATGCAGAGATCATTGCCAGAGGTACTGTGGGTTTCTCCGGTGCTGAGTTGGAGAATCTGGTCAACCAGGCAGCTCTCAAGGCTGCGGTGGATGGCAAAGATTGTGTGACCTTGAAGGACCTGGAGTTTGCCAAGGACAAGATCCTCATGGGTGAGTGCCGTGCTGTGACTCTCCTCCCCACTCCATCTCCCTCTAACCTCACTTTGCCCTCTTCCCAGCCCCCTTTCACCTCAGTCACCCTTCCCCAGCCTGACATGCTTCTTAAGAGTCATGGGACTCAGCTTAAATAGCAACTTGTGGTTGGATTCCCCCACAACCTATATTTGCTCGTCCCCCTTAACCTCCCTTGTTCTCCCTTCAAATAATGACCAGGCCCTGAGCGCAGGAGTGTGGAAATAGACAAGAAGAACAAGACCATCACTGCCTACCATGAATCCGGCCATGCCATTGTGGCATACTACACCAAAGATGCTATGCCCATCAACAAAGCAACCATCATGCCCCGTGGACCTACTCTGGGTCATGTGTGTACCTCCTGTCTTTCATAATAGCCCACACATTTTGTTTGTTCATTTGTTTGTTTATGTGTGCCTTTTTAGTTCCTACTGAAGTTGTTATAGACCCATGATTTATCTGTGCATTTACATTTAGCTATGTAGTTAATGTACCTGACTTACTGATGGGTCTGGTCGAATGTATTATAGTGTTCTGCCACACTGAATAAGAAATTAAGTCATTTAATTGTGGGATCATGTGTGCCCAGGTTTCCATGCTGCCTGAGAACGATCGCTGGAGCGAGACCCGAGCCCAGTTGCTGGCCCAGATGGATGTCAGCATGGGAGGGCGCGTGGCCGAGGAGCTCATATTTGGTGATGAGAACATCACAACAGGTGCGTGGCCAGATTCTTTCACTCTGGTGCAACTGGCCTTCTCTTTGCCTTTTTTGCCATCACTCTTCATCTACTCTACTACTACCACTACTATTACTGATACTACTACAACTATTTATATCATTTTTGTCCCCCTCTTTTTAATATAGGTGCATCAAGTGACTTTGATGGGGCCACCAAAATTGCCAAGATGATGGTGACTCGTTTTGGGATGAGCGACAAGGTAACGCCTGTTTTTCTGCATGTGTGCCTAAGCCAGATAAAGTCCCTTTGTGTTAGTCCGAATTGAAGTATTATATGTGATATGTAAATAGCCAACCTGTGGTGAGGTACAATTTACTTACCATCAGGCCCTCACAACATAAGAGCTCTGTCATGTCGGCTGGGACAGTAAGCAAGTCCAAAGTAATTGGCGACAGTGGATCTTCCGCAGGAGGCTTCAGCCATGGTAATAATGCCATTCTCAGAGCCTTGCACGTGGTGCATGTAGCACTGCGGAACATTCCAGACTTAAGTCCAAGCTCCCTGTTCCTAATCCTTTCCCCTGCAGCTACGTCCAGCCTAAAACCTTTGACGTTAACATGGTTCAACCCTCACAGGAAGTTTACCATCACCTCCCCGGAGCTTGTGTTTCTCAGAGTTAAACTCTTAACAACTCCTTAATATCATTTATAGCAATCTCCATCTTTTTATAAAGTGCTAAGGGTGATCTGACTGAATTGGCTATGGTGCTAAGCTCTTCAGCCTCGCCCCCTTTGGTCTGCTTTTGAGCCGGCCGGTTGTGTAAGTGGTCTGGTTCGACATTTCATTGTTCTGCTGACCTGTTCCAGCTGGGAGTGATGACCTACACTGACCTATCAAAGCAGAGTCCAGAGACACAAGCAGCCGTCGAACAAGAAGTCCGGGTCCTGCTGCAGGTGAGTGGGCTGTATGCATTACCACTGGTTTTCCATATTATCAGTAATAATAATAATATGACTTCATTGCTTTCTTACAAATTGTAGCCTTCTAATGTTGTTCAATACAGCACTATAATTTTAGAGCAGAGAGTTTGGCTTTTTGACCTTGGTTAAGATCATTGTAAATGCAGATATGCCTTACTCTGTGCTTTGTCACAGGACTCGTATGAACGTGCTAAGAGCCTCTTAAAGAAATATAGCAAGGAGCACAAGAAGCTGGCTGATGCACTTCTGACCTACGAGACCCTTGATGCCAAGGAGATTCAGATGGTGCTGGAAGGGAAATCCCTTGACCCCAGATGATGTTACAGGCGGAAAAGACTGCAAACTGGTCCATGTGTAAATATCTTCCAGTGCAATTATGTTTGTGGGATGCGAAAGACAAAGACCTTTTTTTTTTTTTTAACCCCTTGCCACTTTTTTTTTTATGACCAGATGTATCCCCCTTCTAGCCCCCTACTCAGAAACCTAGTTTTGTTATTAGCATCCAGAGACATCCAGAATGTGAAAAACTTTTTTCAAAATGTCTGACAGCTGCAGTTACCATGTGTGAGAAAAGACAATGGACACCCACTCTCTGCAACCATAGATGAACGTTCCTAGAGGATCTCATCACTTTCATGTGATGTTTTACATTGTACCAGTGAAGGGAAATAAACTTTTAGTTGCAAAGCAACTAGTACTGTATATCACCTCAAATAGCCTTCCTGTGATCAGGATGTTTGTGGAGTTTTGGAATTAGCGCTCCACTTTCGCAGCAGTGAGAAAATTGTGAATGCATATTGGTTTAACTCCTGATGCAATCTCACTTTAGTGACTGATTTAGACTGGCTTGGAACATCAGTATTCTTGCACTGAATATTTTATTCCCTTTTGCATCACAAAACGGTTGAAGTAGTCTGTAAATTGTAAATTCTAGATTTTCTCGTCTTCAAGTAGCTGGACAGGCTTGACTTTCATTTCAGCTTGATATAGAAAATAAATTGTTGCATTCAACTACAGATGACTGTAACGATTTTATCAATTTAAGTTATTTATTTAGGTGGAGCTAGCTAGGTCCATGGGTCAACTCCATCTTCTCTCCATATCCTTGAATCAATATGTAAGACAATTTTTAAAAAAGTTAATGTATATAAGTGTGTGTATATGAATGTTGAGCAATATCTGAACCCAGGTCTGTTTCTGACATCAGAAAAACTATATTTGTGTGGAAACGTGAATAAAGGCCTCATAAACTTTATGTGTGTCAGTTAATGAAATGCATGTCTTTTGCATATTCTGTAACATGTAAGATTCACACGTTCTTGTTTACATTTTTTTTTTATTTTTTACATACAATCTCCTTTCAAAATAGTTGTTCATCTTTTGTTGAAAAATGGAGATGCATTCATGCCTTCTGTAGTTAGTGCATAGTGCTGCTATTGTCCGTCAGAATAATGGGGAAGTTGTCCCCCACACCACCCTCCCCCGGTCACAGGCAATGAAGGGTAGCAGCCTTTTAAACAGCCCTCTGTGGAGTCCATTGGAGGAATAATAAGTGCCTTTCCTAGTGAGACAACGTCTCAGGTCCTGACTAAGAGTTTATCCATGCAATATCAGTTACTCTGGCTGATAGACCACTAACACCAAATGCTGAAATGAAAGAAAATTGGCATTAATTATTACGTGTTGGACTAAAGGAACAAAAATGGCCATTGTTTCCAGCCACCCATCAATGTTAGCCAGCAATTAAAGGGTTTTGTTACAGGAGGTCTAATTGAAGGGTTCTTTTAAAAAAAGTCTTGCAACCCTTAAATGACAATAGATGCTTCATCAGGACTGATCAGCTCAGTCATGGTAAGCTTTATAAGGGGAGAGTGACCTACCAAACGGGCTTCAGGAAGTTCTGGCGTAGGATTGTGTTGTGCTTGTGGTAAGGAAATGCAGTTACATTTGGTTTTATAGCAAATGGATTAAGGCTAAAAGCATTCAGGCTAGAATGTGGAGTAGAAGCAAAGACATTTAGTAGTAGAGTTCTCAACTGATGGTCATGGATGAGGACATTGCAGTCATTGGGATTGGATGCAATTTCCCAGGAGGTAAGAGCATTATCAAACCATATTTGGACAACACATGGTGCCCTTCTTTCTGCCTAGAGAAATCTTACTATGTCTTATTTACATTTTGTTGTACATTCGTTGTGTTCAACATACATTGTGTTGTTACATTCATTGTTGGTAGAACATGTAACTGGTTAACTAAAGATACAAGAACATGTTTGGCTGTTCCTGAGAATTGCTGTTCTTCAGGTGAAGGTCCTGACAACTTCTGGCGAGTACTGGTTGAGGCAAAGAACTGCACAGTGGAGATTCCAAATGAACGTTTTGACTGCTCATTTTGGTATGACGCTGACAACAGCACACCTGGAAAGACCCAGACTACTAGGGCTGCTCTCATAGATGGGTGAGAGCACAGTTTTGCAGTGTTCCAGATTTGTTTGTGTGTTGTGATTCTTGTAAAAGCCCATGTAGCCATGTAACTGCATTGTATGTAAGCTACAACAGCATTACTACATTGTGTTTATTTTGTGTCACTGTAGTTGGTTACAATTATAGTTGGCTGAAGCTTTTTTCTTTTCAAAATGATTTATAATAAATTATCATATAAATACTGTATTTAAGTAAAATAAATTGCACATTATAGGGAAATATATATGCTTAGGTAATGACAAATGCTATGCTTTTATCATTTTACTATAATCATAGATGCAACACTACAAGTTCTGGTGTAGATTATGTATTTGCTAAATTTTGTCAGATTTAATGAGTTGGACCACAAGTTCTTTGGCATCACAGAGGCAGAGGCGGATTTTATGGATCCCCAGCAAAAGCTTCTGTTACAGTGTTCCTATAGAGCATTGGAGGATGCTGGAATACCCATGGAGAAGGTCAGCGGGAGTAGAACAGGAGTTTACATTGGTAATAATAACACTATTATCAGATGATCAGATTCTGGGTATTGTGGACATAATAGATCATGGATCATAATCTGTGTCCTGGATCTTGGTTTAGGCCTAATGAACAGGGACTATGAGACTCTGCTTAACAACAGTCCAAGCACAATAACCCACTATAATGGCACTGGTGCAGCTATGAGTGTTGCTGCCAACAGGATCTCCTACACCTTTAACCTCACGGGACCTTCATTTGCCATTGATAGTGCTTGTTCCTCATCTTTGGTAGCCCTTCACTCTGCCTGCCAGGCCCTCAGACAAGGTATATGCACAGGCAACCCAACAAAACACGTCTTTGCTGCACTAAGAAATATTTTCAGTTTTACTTTTCTGAAACGAAAACTCACTGTTTCACGTGTTATTGTTGTTGTTTTTTTTTTTTTCTTTTTTTTTTTATGTTTTTAGGTGATTGTGAGATGGCTCTATGTGGTGGTGTAAGCTGCATTCTTGAACCGCGCGTCTTTGTAGCTCTCAGCAAGGCAAAGATGATCTCACCTGATGGTACTAGCAAACCGTTCTCTAGCAGAGCGGATGGCTATGGCAGAGGAGAAGGCTGTGGAGTTCTGCTGTTAAAACCTTTGAAGAAGGTACCATTTTCTTATTCATTTGAATGTTTATTTTCCAACAGTAGTTTTATTGCATCTGCATAGTTGTTTTTCAAACCTCATTATCGATATACTGTTTTATGTGTAGGCTGTTGAAGGTTTTCATCACATATGGGGCATTATCAGCAAAACCGCCGTGAACCAAGATGGCCGCACTGTTACTCCAATCACCAAGCCGTCCATGTTTCAGCAGGAGGAGCTACTCAGCAGAATCTACTCTACAGAAAATGACCTGGCCAGTGTCCAGTACATAGAAGCTCATGGGACTGGAACACCAGTAGGTGACCCAATAGAAGCAGGCAGCATCTCTAAGGTTATTGCCAAAGCTAGGCATCAAGGTTCAGAGACCATCATTGGTTCTGTGAAAGGTAACATAGGGCACACTGAATCAGCCGCTGGAGTTGCAGGAGTCATTAAGGTCCTTCTAATGATGAAACACCAAACCATTGTCCCTTCATTGTTTTACTCTCAGAACAGCTCGAGCATTGATGTGAAAGCTTTACATATTAGGATTCCTACCAAAGCAGAGAAATGGAAGCAGGAGGATCCCAATGGTAGAGTGGCTGGCGTTAATAACTTTGGATTTGGGGGTACCAATGCTCATACTCTCATCAGGGAATACATTCAAACACCTACTTTTGTTCCTGCCAACTCTGAGAAAAAGAAATTGTTTATACTTTCTGCAATGACAGAGAAGTCCCTCAAAATTTGTATTTCAGACACTCATGAAAGGCTTAGCACAGGTGAAGCAATAGATCTCCAAACTATGGCTTACACATCAGCATGTAGGAGAAGCCACAAAAAACATAAATACAGAAAAGCATTTCTGTCATCTTCAGTGGTAGATTTACAAAACCAACTTCGTATGGCTCTTGATAAAAATTTCACACCATCTAAGCCAGACATGAAGTTGGTGTTTGTGTTCTGTGGCAATGGAGTCACTTACAGAAACATGTGTAAACAGCTGCTTGAAGAAGAGCCTGTTTTCAGAGAGAAAGTAAGGGAAGTGGAAAATCTTTTCCATAATTATAGGAGCACATGCATCTCCCAGAAGATAGTGAATGATTATGACAATGATGACTATTCCCTACCAGAGGTTGTTCAGCCCTTACTGTTTGCCATTCAGGTTGCACTTGCAAACCTCCTGAAACACTGGGGCATTCGACCAGATGCTGTTATTGGGCATTCTGTTGGAGAAGTTGCTGCTGCACACTGCTCTGGTTTATTGTCTCTTGCAGATGCAGTCAAGGTGATATACAACCGAAGTGTTTTGCAGGGAAGTGTCACTGGAGGGAAAATGCTTGTGGTTGGAAATGTACCAATGGCAGACATTTTGGAAATCTTATCATTGTACACTGGGAAGGTTTGTCTGGCAGCCTTAAACAGTCCTGTATCCTGTGTATTGTCAGGTTATAAAGATGCCATAGATGATGTGCACCAAAAGTTGAAAGCTTCAGTTTTTACCAAAAACCTTTTTCTCCACGTTCTTGATGTTCCGGCGGCTTATCACAGTCATATGATGGATCCTATTTTAAGTCAGATCAAAGAAAGAATAGGACTACTAAAGTCGAATGCAATTGAGTGTGAACTTTACTCAACAGTGACAGGGAAGCCATTGTCTACTGGGGACTTCATTACAGGTGAATACTGGGCACAGAATATCCGGGAGCCAGTTGCATTTCACCAGGCAATAAAATCAGCTGTCAAAGACAAAGCAAATGTGGTATTTATAGAGATCAGTCCAAGGAAGGCTTTGCAGAGAAACATTATGGAGGTGCTAGGGGATGATATCAATGTTCTTTCTCCCGTGCAGCCAGAGAGAGAGCATCAGACACTTATTAGTGCTATGGCTAGGCTTTTTGACCTAGGATTTCAAATTGATTGGGACAATGTATTCAAAGGTTTTGAGAGCCAACCGGTGCCCTTCCCCAGGTACCAGTTTGTCTGCCATAAAAAAGAGGTTTGCTTCGAGACTGTTAGGCAAGGACATGAAATTTTACATCGTTCTGTGCATCCGTTACTGTCACAGATGAAAAATAACAGCAAACAGTACAAATGTAATCTTTCATCTGAGGTCACATCCTATTTTTGGGAACACAAAAACAATGGAGTGGCGATTGCCCCTGGCTCTCTTTATGTGGAACTAGCCTTTGAATCTGCTATGCAGTTTATCAGATCAAAGAGGCCTCTGTGTTCACTAAAGCTGAGTGTCGTGTTCCAGAATTTGTTTGTGCTCAGCAAGGAACCTCATCAATTGACCGTGCATCTTGAGCCATCTGATGACAAGATCATTTTTAAAATAAGGTCTTTATCCACTGTGCATGCATCTGGCACCATTACCTACGGACTAGGCCCAGCAGTCATAGATGAAAAGGTCATCAACTGTGACACCGTTTCAAAAAGATGCCCAGAAGTTATGACCAAAAAGGAGATTTACTCCCACCTCTCAACAGTTGGATTTGAATATGGGCCTACTTTCAGACAACTGGGAGAGGTTCACTATGGAGGAGAATTTAGGGAGGCCCTGACAAACATCACAGTTCCAGATGAATTGCTGAACCAACTGTATGACTACAGGTTGCACCCAGTAGTGCTGGACTGGTTCTTACAGATGACGTCTGTGGTGGCTCCCAACAGGATCTGTGTAAGACCCTGCTTCCCCTCAGCCATCGAAAGTGTGGTGATCTCCAGACCACTGCAGAGGGCTATGACTATGTATGTGAGGGTGACTCAGGAGACAGACAAATTTTATGAGATATGTGGCTGCTTTACAGATCCTTTTGGCCATGTGCTAGCCGAACTTAAACATCTGAGGATTACATTTGTGCATGGAAGCTCGGATGTTGTTGAATTCCTTCATAATGAGTTTCAAGTGTTGATCACAACAGATGACATGAGCCTTGTCCACAGACCTAAAGCTTTAGTATTTGAAGACACGTTAGGAGTGGCTAAAGCTCTGAGGCCTTATTTACACCCACAGTCTACTTTTGTTTCCTATTCAAAACCAACTTCATTGGTGCCTGCTTTGCTAAGTCAGTGCCTTAAAGCTGGTTTGGAATTTACAGAGGTGCTGTTTTTGTGGGGAATTCAAAATCTAAGCCAAATGAAAATTGAGACTATTTTGGACCGCCTAGTCGATTGTTGTGAACTCTATCAACAAATTGTGCTCACTTTAAGGAAGTGCAGTCGCTCATATATGATGCGTGTTATCACCTACAGATCATCTGGTCATATCGTTGATCATGTCAGTCCTGGTTTTGTTTTGTCAGGTATGACAAGAGCCCTAGCAGCAGAGATGTCTGACTTCACTTTTCAATCAATTGACCTTGCATCCGTGTCCAGTGAAGACACACAGGAATTAGCCCGCAACATAATCTGCCCTCAGAGAATCTATTACCCAGAGATCTTGATTAGCAAAGGGCATACTCATTTAGCGACTATAACAAGAAGCTCGTATTGTGGATCTATAAATGTAGACAAATATATCCATTCTTTGCCATCTGAGACATATACACTACAGACTGCAGACCCTTACAGGGTGGCCAAACTGTCCGCTATTTCAGTTAGTGATGATGAAAAACTAATTCCAGAAAAAAATGTGGAAGTTACGCTTCATAAAATATGCGCCCATTCATCTGACTACTTTCCAGTAAGTGTATCTGACTTTCAGTTTGGCCAGACAATATACTGGTCAAAACATTCTACACAGAACCACAATCTCCTGGCTCTTGACTTTAGTGGCACTGTCACAGCATTGGGGAAAGGTGTGAGCAAACTGAAGGTGGGAGATCATATTGCATCCTGCTACCCTGTTGAAGCCTGCTCTAAGATTATAATTCCTGAGGCAGTATGCTTCAACACTGCAAAGACACTCCAATTTTTAAGAGATGTCCCATGTGTCTCATACTTTGTACTTGCAAGGCAAATCTTTGACCACATATTATCCCATAAAATGGAGAAACTAGTCATGACAGTTCTTTCTTGTTTTCCCAGAACTTTGGCAAAGTTATTGGTTGAGGTAGGAAATGCTATTAGATGGAGAGTGAACATTAAGCCTGAGATAAATGACCTAAGTGCTGACACTGATGTCCTTTTGATTTTGCCACCATATGATCTTTCCATCTTAGTGAATGTAAGCAGAATGTCTTCTGTTAAGCACATAATAGTTGTCTGTTATGAGAAATTGACCTCCAGCTCATACCACATTCAAGAGAAAAATCCAAATGTCCGCATACATTTTCTAGAAACCTCAACTGTTTTCCAAAAAGCCATTCTTCAAAATCAGGGTAAACATATGAATAAGTGGTTGAATGGGTTATGTTGTGGCAAGTTCTCCTCAAGCATTCAAGAGAATATCTTTTCTGAGATGACAACGTCCAGCACACAATTTCAGTCATATTTTAATGTGGAGGACATCTCTGTGATTGTGTGCACCAAGAATGATTCTCTTCACATTGGAACAGATGTCTTCTTGCTCCCACGAGGCAGTGAACTCTTCCACAGAAACAGTGTGTACATTGTATCTGGGGGGTTATCTGGGTTGGGGCTGGAGACCATGAAGTTCATTGCTCATAGAGGTGGAAAATGTATTGTTTCCCTCTCTAGGAGTTCACCATCTGATGAGATTCAGCACAAAGTCACTGCACTCCAAAAGCAGTATGGAGTGTCTGTGGTGACCCTGAAGTGTGATGTCTCATCAGTCACAGATGTAGTGAATGCTCTTACAGCCATTGGTCAAAGGTTTCCCTCTTGCCCCATTCGAGGGGTTTTCCATAGTGCAGCTGTGTTGCATGATGGTCTGATCGAGACCCTTGATGGCTCACATTTCAGAAAAGTGTTGCGACCCAAAGTGAGTGGCGCCTTAAATCTACACTATGCCACATTACACAGCAAACTAGATTACTTTGTTTGCTATTCCTCTATCTCCTCATTCTTAGGAAATGCCTCTCAAGCTAACTATGCTGCTGCTAATTCATTTTTGGATGTTTTTTGTCACTATCGACGCAACCTTGGACTTGCTGGGCAGTCCATTAACTGGGGGCCTCTTAATCTGGGCCTGCTGCTGAACAAAGTCAGTTTTCAAAGGTTCTTAGAAGCCAAAGGGTTGACAGTCATGGAGATCTCTGATGTATACGAGTCCCTGGAGAGATGCTTGTTAACAAACAACACACAGCAGGTGGTTTGCAAGTTTAACTTCAGGAACCTACAAAACCATGTGCTTTCTCAAAATGCATCTCTCAGGATACGACTGACCCCACTAGTCAAACAAGACCTAAAGAGGGAGGGAACAGAGCAAAAGATTCAGCCTGTGAACTCTGAAGGGGATTATGTGAGAGGTTTGCTCTGTGAACTCAGTAATGCTGATATTGGTGAGTTAATAGAAAGCAGCACTCTTACATCCTTAGGAATTGATTCAATGTCTGCCATGACCATGCAGAACCGCATATTTCAAGACTGCGGAATAAATGTTCCATTGGTAAAGATACTGGACCCTAAAAGCACAGTGTCCAGTTTAGTTATACTCCTAAAGCAGAGCAGAGCAGCAAAGAGTCCAGAGGACTAAACATAGGTATAGCCTGTAAATACAGCCTAGGGTAAACTTAGGGTAAGATTTGTCTGTAATAATTTCCTTGGAATACTCTGACAGATAATTTCCCTGTCATAATGTACAGACATGATAATACTTGCCTCACCATAAATCTGCAATGATGGTCTGAATGTTGGAAAACTTAATTATACATAATACATTATGTTGCAGAAAATATCCCCAAACATTAAGCAGATAAATGTGCATTATCCTGGAGAATGTTGTATTATGAAAATGTTTACATTATTAACAGTTTCAAATAACTGCAGCACTATTATGTGTTAATAAATCATCATTATCACAAGTAGTCTATTGTCCTCTGTGTTTGGAAAATGGAAACAGCTATTGTTTTAAATGCACTCTTGCTTTCAGTAATATTTTGATGCACCACATCAAACATGGTTTCATGAGCAGGACTAAACCTCTTATGTGTATGAAATGGTCTGTTGCTCAACCATTACCAAAGGTGACAGGATTATGTAACACAACCTGGCCTTTTTTTGCCAGGGGCATGAACAAAATACACTTCATACATCCAAATGTTGTACGTTTAACTAAACACCACTTTGGACAATGGTTTTGGGTCTAGAGCAAGGATGGCAAAGAAGGTAGAATTTTGTGGTTGCTAATTAAGAAAGTATCGTGCAGTAAGCTACATCTACCCCTAAGATCCAAGATCCTCTTGAGAACCCTAAACAACTATGCTAAATTTTTACAACTACAGACCTGAGACCAGAGTTACATTTTACCGGTCTAACATGACATGTGACAGGTAGTTACTTTTTAAAGTCATGTAAATAAACTTTCTAAGATGCATGTTATTTAAAGGACACGTCAATTCAAATGTACTTTAACCTACATTTTACTGTGAACAATATGAATTTTAATCAGAAGTAAATAATTTATGACATGGTTGAAACACTGCTAGACAAACAATATAGAAACAAATGGTATGTTCAGTAAAGGACATGCATAACTCCCTCTGCTGGTGTATACCCTGACATGAATTCACATTAATC
Organism: Limnothrissa miodon; assembly: GCA_017657215.1. Lineage (NCBI taxonomy): Eukaryota > Metazoa > Chordata > Actinopteri > Clupeiformes > Clupeidae > Limnothrissa > Limnothrissa miodon. The sequence goes on along the minus strand of JAGFZM010000256.1, from coordinate 28,053 downwards.
TCCTGCATAATCTGGTGCAAAGTAGTAGATGAAATAAGCTTTGTTCAAAGATCTCCAATCACACTGTAGACTGAGTGAAAGGGAAAAGGAGAAAATGTCAGAGCTTTAATAAGGAGACTTGGTTGTTTCCTATGTCCATTTAGTTTTCATAACTTTCTCCAAGTAAATGTCAGTTCTCAGCATATCAACATTTTTTTTACAAAATGAAAAACCTCAATATTATAAACAACAATAATAGTGTTTTGGAAATGTCATTAATGGTTAAGTTAAACATCTAAATGAAAAAGAGACATGAAAAATAACAGTTTTTACACACATGTACAATTTCACAGTTGACCTCTCTTTCAAAAAGATCACATGCAGTCAGAGAGAAAATCTTAAGATTCTTCTTTTTCTTCAAAAACAAATGAGAAATGGGGGAAATGGTATTGATGCCAGACTTCTTGAATGCTCTGCTCAGCTTTTTTGTCTCAACCAAGCATTCACAAAGGACCTGGCAGGAACACTCAAAAGCCTAGCTAAAGGGGAAGCCAGTTTTGTAATATACAGAGGCCTCAAGAATCTACAACGGTTATTCACAGACCATCCAGAACCTCTAAAACAGATGCTGCCACCAGAAACAACTTTTGTTTACACTATACTAGGTTCAGGTTTATGTACCATAAGTAATGTATACAGCTGTATTGTAATATTTTCAAAACAAACCACTGTACCCTGAACAAATATGTTATGTATTGTCACACTTACACTTTCACGCCATTAAGTACCCGCATAAACATTTGCATACAACAAAGGATTAGGGGACAAAGGATGAGGGGAATTCATTCATGGCTAACTACATCAGAGCAGTTGGGAGATACTGGGACATTACCATCAGAATTTCCCATGATGCAATTCTGATCTTCATGAGATACCTGCTTTTGCTGACAGCTCTCTGTGACTAAAGCATTGTTGCTTGGTGTGTGCATGTGGACCTCGTAAGTCTCACTGTCCACTGTGAACATTGGTAGGGTGCTGGCCAGGCACACCTGATCATTTGAAGTGTGCTGGTTGTTCAGTGTCAAACTCCAGATAGCAGGGCATGCCTGTGACTGACACACCTGGTTATTGCTGTCTGGCATGAATGTGTGATTGACGTAAATTTGCTTGTCTTTATCCTCGTCCTCTTTGCTGTTTTTCGGCTTGCTCTTTGCCTGGCAGTTTCCCATTGCTTGGCCTTCCTGTTCATTCTGCTTGTGGACTTTGGCCGGAGTTCCACTGCATATGTCAAAAAAGGTGAGGAAAACTGGAATGAACATGATGCCATGGAAGAGGCCGAAAAAGATGACCAGGAACATGATCTTGAAGAAAGTCCTGAAAATGTAGTTCTTGGAAGCTGAGAGCACCACAACTCCTAGAATGGTGGACACTGCACCTTGCAGAATTGGATAACCAAGATGGTAGAGAGCATCAACAGCCTTTTCGTTGGCGCTGTGTTTCTTGCTTGATACAAAAGCATATGAGATGTGAGCAGAGAAGTCCACTGAGAAGCCGATGCACACCACAAGGATGATCATAGAGATGGCATCTAAGTTCACATCCCACAGGGCCATGAACCCTGTCACTCCTAAGATGACAGAGGCTATAGAGAACGTCACCCAGAGGGAACACAGAGGGTTTGGAATCAAGAGAAGCGAAATCACCAGCATCACCGCTGTGGTGACTGCAACATTCTGGATGGTGTTAGTAACAATAACAGCATATTGGTCATGGTATATAAATGCAGGGTGATAGACCAGTAATGGGACTGGACACTTTCGAGCTGTATCTCGCAATTTGTTTAGCATGTTCATTTCATCCAGAGCTGTGGATATGTTGACAGTCTGGATGAAGAAACGAGAAGCATGAATGGTATTATTTGTGAAATTAACATCCTGCTTGAAATCTGAGTAGAATCTCAAAAACAAGCCAAGATTGTTCTTAAAAACATGTTCAGCACTTAAATTTAGATTTGTGTGATGTCCATAGAATTTGTATGATTTTAGCCATGAGGTAAATATGTCCTTCTCAATAAAAGAGAGGTTTTTAAAATCCTCCACGCATGTTTCAAGATCTGACATATTTTTCTCATCCCAATAAGGAAATTCCCCACGTATAATAACCATAATATTTGGACCATATTCTGAGAAGTATGCTTTTTCATCATTGTAATATTGTACCACATAGGAGTCGTCAGCTGCAAGGTTGCGCAGGTCTATTCCCTCCTGGATTTGAAAGCATCCATACATGCTGACGCACAGGTAGATGGAATAGAGAAGGATAACCAAAGTCTTAGTCCCGGACTTAGTCAAGAAGGGTGCATAGTACTTTTTGAAAAAGTGGTTCATGGGCTGAACCTCCTCTGTACCTGTGTGGGGGTCATAAGCACCTCCCACACAGCACATACTGTGCCATTTTGACTGTCCCGCTGGTCCCTCCTCAGGCACCTCCTTACATGTCAGCCAGTGCTTGTTGCTGTTCTCTCGGCGGCCGTTGAGGACCAGGAAGGCTCCAAAGAATGTGATGCTGTAGGCGTAGCAGAAGAGGATGGAGGCGCTGGTGTACAGGCAGAACGACTGGACAGACCGGAATGGGGTCATCAGGCCGATGTAGAAAGCCAGGACATCAGTTAGTGTGGTGATGGTGATGGAAATGGCTGCCTCTTTGTAGGTGTTTGCCAATCGGTTTTCCACTTTGTCATGGACGTTGGTCTGCTGCCAGCAAGACAAGAGGATGAACATGTCGTCGACTCCAATACCTTAGAGAAACAAAATTGTTAGGAAAAAAAACAATTTCAGTAGTTAAAATTGTATAACTGCATACAATGTTCTCTGAAAGATGAGCATGGCTAATAATGGAGGATCTTGTAGGCTTACCTAATATCAGAAAGGGTGAGTTGGCCACGGTCATAACAAAGGGCACTCCAATGTGGAGCATCATCCCAAAGGATGACAGCACTGCCAGACCAGCAGAGATCACACCAAAGGTGGCAACCCACACTTTATTCCTTACACAGTCAAATCTGCCAAGGAAAATAGAACACCTTGTGCACCTTAGCGGATCTCAGAGGGTAACTTACTCTACATGTAACTTTGACTTAACCCCCCATTTCCAGAGTGCAATAAAATGTGTAAATATAACATATATAAAATGTGACAGTGCAGTAGTCGTATGTGTCAAATACGAAATAGTTCATACCTTAAACAAGATAAGATAGAAAACAATATGGCTATTACATATGTGATGGAAAACAAAGGAATGACATCCTTTGTGTTTGCTTCAAATTCCACCTGTCTTGACAGAGAGGTTGAATGGGTAACCTACAAACACAATAAGAAAATCTTTTTATCAGGACAAATATTTTCTAATTTCATTTTTTTAATGTTACAAACTGCACACACTACACCTAATACTTTCATATAAACTATCAAGCCAACAGTACCAACAGCAGGCCAAACAACACAGAAATGATTATGCATTGCAAATCTTTAAAATCTTCAAACATAAGACATGTATTGTACCAATGCAAAAAATAAATATCATACATACACTTCTGTTTTGAAACAGCCAGGCTGCAACTCGTGAAAAACAAAAAGCTGAGCATTTTTCAAATCAACAATGCTGTAGGCTATGCGAAGCGCTGGCTCACTCGTGCACATTGCTGGGCAAATACTCTTAGCATGAGTAAAGCCATACAATAATCCATCAACTCCAGTGCACGGGCGTCGTCACCAACACCCCCCGATGCTCAGTGGTCCGTGTAAAGGCAATGAGTGCATATTACATCTCAAGTAACTAATTCTTTTAATTTGTGTTATTTGTTCTTTTAACAGTGAAACGCAGGCTACACTAAAAAGTAATCAATTTGGTTGCCACGAAAAAACGATGTTAGTCACCGATCAAAGATTAGTTAACTACACAGGTGATTGTTTCCTGTATGTGTAAGACGTGGGAACAGAGAAGTCGTTTTGCAACTCACCCTGACGAATTTTAGGTTGAGGTTTGTGGGAAAGACTCTGAGGAATTCATTGAGCCACAAATCTGTTCTAGAGCGGTTGCCATCCTTTAGGAAATAAAAAAGTCGCACGGCCTTTGCGCGTTTGATCACAGTGTTATTGAGCGTTATTCCACCAACAGAATATCCCAGAAAAATATGTGTAAATCCAAACCGGAGAAAAGGGAATGTGAGCGCAGTCCGCTCAATTTTGTTGCCATAAAAATTCACAACATCTAGTATCTTATTTGGCATGCATTTGTTATATTTCCTGGCACATAGCCCATCATAATTTAACACTTCGTTGCCCACTGAAACGTTCAGTTCTCTCACTTTTTTGTCTAAACTCAGTATTTCATTGAGCGCATCTTCAGTCAGGATATTGGGCGATTTAGAGACCGCAATAATCGATGCGTAAATTCCATCTGTGTAGAGCCTCTGGTTGGAAAAGACCGAGTCGTTCTGCGGAAAGTTCTCCTGGACAAACAGCCGCTCCATTTTGGCAGGGCCGTTAACAGGTGTAAACTGCTCCTCAATGTTGTTAGCTTCACGATCTTCCAGAAAATAAAACCCACTTCCAAGTACAGCTGAAATAAATAATGGCGATAAAAAGAACCACCAAGGATACCTTCCCACAAAACGTCCAAACTTCTGAAAGCCAATGGAAATCGGTTTCTCCACGCAATCTGTATTACAGCCAGCCATGATAACCGGCATAAAGAAAAAAGTGGAAAAAAAGAATAGCTACAGATCAAGTCGAATTCAACTCGTCTTGCATTGAAACTGTTGAAAGGTCCAACCGAAACAACTCCTATACTACAAAACGTATATTTCAAAAGAACTTAATTTCAGTGCTCAAGTTTTTTTTTACAAGAGCCCTGAATACATAATGAATTCACAGTATTTGCATATCCTGACGCACTTTCACGTAATTCAATCGCCTGCTAGGGCGACCACTCAAGGACAGTGCAAAAAGTGTCGCAAAGAATGCAAATGGGCCGCAATAAAGGCATAGTTTCACTATTCTGATTTGCTATGGGACTTGCCTTTGAAACAAACTTGAAGGAAATGTGTAGAAGACAAACAGACACAGATAAGGTATAGTGTTAACAGCTACTGCAGTAGATTTTACGATGCAGTGAAGAGGCCTGCTCACAAATATTCACATATGATCAAGCTTAAGGCAACTTGTTTAGTATGACTAATATTCTAACTTGATTTCTCTTAAGCAAAGAAATGAAGAAATGTTCAAAAATAAAACACTTACGGCGTGGTTTGCAGTATGTCTGTTCCATTTGTAGACTACAAGAAAATGTGGCCTGGTTGATGTCAAAGAGAACAGTTAATGAGTTTGAAAGGGTATTCATAGTCACAAAGTGTGTCATTCAATTAGTGAGCACACTTGCACTGAGGCAGTCAATAATTGCTCCCCCAAACGTGATTCAGTATTCTGGGGGCCCTTACTTGCAGCAACAGTAATGTTGAATTACTCATTCATCTTTTACCATATTAATCATTCAGAAAGAGATTCTTATGAGTCATCAAGAAGTCAGGCGATTACCTTTTTACCTCTGTACATTTTTTAGGACAATATATGCTTTCCCACATACTATCTTATTAGCCTACACTACACTTTACACTTTTTTGCTGCCATCTGCTGGGGTAGCAGGATCAGTGACTATAACAGACTGGACAAGCTTAATGTATATTTTGGTTTGTGAACTACTTTATTGCAATGTGCTACACATTTTTTCACAGTTGGGGATTATGCATTGACTATCTATCTATCTATCTATCTATCTAGATGCAGTGTTTTTGTTGTTGATGTTAAAGCTGACAGCTAAACCATTCTGTGTTGTATTGTTAAAATAGTGCAAATGCACATGTAAGCATTACCAAGTAAATCAATACTGTTACTACTGATTGATTCATTGTGTATGCTAGACAGTAGATGGGGCCGTATTCTTAAAGAGGGGCTAAGCAACGTTCTGTTTTTAAAGACCGCTGTATTGCACTGCATTCTATTAGAGGCGGTCCGCGCTGCTGAACATTGCAAGTGCTGTATCGCTACAGGCCACGGTGGTCTACACCGTTCGTTCGCCGTGTAATGACTCATTTTAGCATCCTAAACAGTATGAAACGGATCAATTAAATGAAAAATGTTGCATAGTGGGCCTGTAACCGTTGTAATGTAACCGTTGGTGTTTCTTGATGTGGATGTTGAGTAAGATTACGTTTTTTTTTTTATCAAATCAATTTTAATGACAGGCCTAGTGCCATTTTTAGGTTTAATATTTAGGCATGGCAAGTTTATTTATATGGGACCGTTTCAAAAAGACAATTGAATCTGCTTTACAAAGATGAAGGATAATAGAAAATAAAATAATTGATCAGGAAAGTTCAGCAGAAAATAAATCAATAAATACATTGATAGCAAATCTGCATGTTACAAATCAGAACAATCTTCCTTTTCTGAGTCCCGATCCCATGTTGTTGAAATTAGTCTCATCAAATCATCAAACTACCCTTTCACTTTGCATTGGCCTTTTGCTTTTTTCAATATGCATACAAAATGATGGTAATAAATAATGGTATACAGGCTTGCAAATAGAAGTTCAAAGCTTTTTTCCTAAAAGTTTACAGAGAAAATAGCCAAAAACAGCAACAAAAACCCCCCAAGCAAACAAACAAATAAAACAGAAGACTACACACAGATAAAAAGCTATATGGTAAGAATGGATTCAAGAAGTACAGTATGAATATCATCATGAGCTGATTTCACACATTCTGCAGCCCATTTATCTAGCAAAGGCCACCATGTTTCTTGAAAAAAAGTTTATCCTTGTTACTGATCTCATAGCTAAATATTGCCCTACAGAGCTCTACAGGTCACTGTTAAAATGAAGAGCCTCCATCTGATGGAGGATAGGGCGTCTGACTAACAGAGAACATTGGAACATTTCATACCCTCTTCATAACTATAGTAGAAGTATGTAGTTGGTCTGGAGCAATGGATTTATGAAAGTGTACTAAAATGTAGTCAAAGATAAGAAATCAGAAAATAATTAGCTTCGGACAGGCCCAATATTGGTGTGTCAGTGTGTTGTTTACATCTTCTACAAAAAAGAGAAGTATTACGGTATATGCCATGGAGTCTGGCCAGTTAAGTCTACAGACTACTTTTAATTGAATAATGGAATTCCCGGAATTTATGGAACTAAGGTGTATTTTATGTCATACAGTAACAGAGACTTTGATAGTTCGAAGTTCCTGTTGTTTTTCAGTGGGCACTGCTATTCGGGCTATCAGGATATGATATAAAGCTGAAACTTTACCCTTGATGTCAGGTGTAAGCGCACTGAAGATTCCCAATGTGTTGCACTTGGAAATTCAGTCATATGTTGTTATATGGGTCCTAATTTAATTCCTGATCTGAGCTGAATGTAGCTGAGGAAGTGTGTAGGTGGTATATCAATTGTTGTAACTGTTGGAATGATATTATGTTTTGATCAATGTAAAGATTCTGAAACAATGTTTCTAACCTTCACATAGAGAAAGCTGGGTCTTCTAAAGCATGATTGTGGCACTGAGTGGGCTGTCTATGTAGTCTTTGGATAAGTCCAGGAATGACTACATATTTCAATATTTTTAATGAGGAATTATAACTGAGTTTTTTTTAATAATCTTGGTGGGGTTTTCAAGAAGGGCCAAGAGGTGGTACCACATCACTTTAATTCTGTTTGCCACATCACTTTAATTCAAAGCCAAGATGGTAAGTCAATATGATTCTGGGTATAGCCAAGGGCATGCCCCTAGAATTAAGTTAGTAGAGTTAAGTTAGTAGTTAGTGACTTTAAAGTGTACTATCCCAAAAGCTCTGTCTGATCTACACTTCCATGGGTGTTTTTTAGATGTTCTAAAAATGTTGTTCTGAATAAAAGAGGATACAATAGTCATTTTTTTAAATAGTAGTAGGGGTAAAAGGGGATTTGAGACGAATATTTTATTAAAATACTCTGATATGGGCACCAGTTATTTTTTTTTACCCAATTGATCTGAAAAGCTGACAAAATTCTCAATACTTGTAAAAGTGGAGGAATAGAAGATTTGGGGTGTGACAAAAATATGGTATTGTCCTTAGCAAATAAAAATATTTTATTTGGTCTTGTGCATTTCTCATAGTCCTTCTCCTACACACACATCTTCCCTAAAACATTAAAAATGATAAAAATGAAGGGATGTGTGTAGTAGTAATTATATGCAATTGAAACAATATTTTATTAGGAAGGTGAAAAAACACAGCAAACATTGCATTGCAAGTTATCATCATGGACTAACTGCTACATAATGAATAATTACGAATAGCCTAATTTAAGCATTCACATTCTCCATACAATTTTAGTTGAATATATTTACACTCTACCATTTTGTTTTCACCAATAATTTCACCAAAAATGAATGTACAAAATATAATGAACTTCTAAATAATTATACTCTGACACACAATCATTGCTTTAAATTGCATTAAATCTATAACGAGGTATTGTCATGATTGTCTTCATTGTCCTCTTCAATATTTTCCATCAATTTGGCTGCCAGGCTATCAACTGTACAGTTAGGATCAAGCAGGTTGACAAGAGGGATGTGTATCCCTCTTTCTTGGAAAATAAGATTCTGCAGAGTCATCCCTAACATTGAGTCAATACCCAGACCTGAGAGAAATGTCTCATCATTCAGCACATCATTGTCAACACCCAACATCTCACAGAGTATGATCTTGACAAACTCATGTGGGGAAGAGGGCAGTTCTTTATGTGCATCTTGTGGACTAGGTATTTCTGAATCAGTATAGTCACTGTACAGCAATGGGCCCAAACGTTTAGACAGTGAAGGATTTTGCGAAAAACTATGGTGAGACATAGTTTTCAAATTTAACTTACAAATAACCTGTTGAGGTTTGTTCAAAATTAGGCTTTGCTCTAAGCTCTGGAGGATGTCTGGACTCTCCATCACCATCATCCCTTTGGCCTCTAGAAATTTTTGCAGATGATCTTTGTTCAACAGAAGGCCAAGATTCAGGGCCCCCCAGTTGATAGACTGTGCTGCCAGTCCAAGATTCCTTCTGTAATGACAGAATATGTCAAGAAATGCATTGGCAGCTGCATAGTTTGTCTGAGATGCATTGCCAAGAAAAGAGGATATAGATGAGTAGCACACAAAGTACTCCAGCTGACAGTGCTGGGTGGCATGATGGAGATTTAGTGCTCCATTCACCTTTGGTTTTAGGACCTTCTCATACAGAGACAGGTCAAGGTTTGCCATGAGAGCATCATGAAGCACAACTGCACTGTGAAATATTCCTTTGATTTGACAGGAGGGAAATGCCTCCTCAATGTTAACTATGGCTTTTTTGACTTGTTCTCTGACAGAAATGTCACACTGCAAGCTGATAATCACAGCACCACAGTGCTGCTTCACAACATCTATCTCCCGCTGCATTTCAGAGCTGGGACTCCTCCTGGAGAGAATGACAATGTACCCTCCACCTCTCTCAGCAATGAACCTCACTGTCTCAAACCCAAGCCCAGTTAGTCCACCAGTTACAATGTATACACAGTTTTTGTAAAAAAGCCTGTGCTGTCCTGGTAACAATGGAATGTCAGAGACAACATGCTGATCACTGCTTGCATGTAATGCCATCACAGGCATGGTTCTGACACTGAAGTAGGAGTCAGGTTCATCAAAAGGCAAAATGTCAATGCTTCCAGTCGTGCCCCTCTGAAATATACAAGTAGGGAGGGTCACTGATTTTTTTTCAAGGTGCAATGCTTTTAGCCACTTGTAAATCCTTGGCTGAACTGCTCTGACAGAACCTTTTGCAAGGATGCTAGATGTAACAATGGTCTGAATGCAAGCATCATTGTCTCCTCCAAGAATGTTTTGCGAAGCAGGTGATGAGAATTTACTGTCACAAATAACAACAACATTCCTAACACCAGCAACAGAACAAGCTTTGATAAACAGAGATTTGTCAAATGGAGGCAGTAAGACAAGGGCATCAAATTTGTTCACGTCTTGCAGTGGCCCACTCAACTCAGTTGAAACAAAGGCATTCCACCCTGCCTTGCTTGCAATCACAGTGAGGGTTTTCACTAAACCTGAGGCTGGCACAGAGGAGAGGATGCCCAATTTGCTATCAGATTTTTGTTTTGGTAAAGCTGAATGGAAAATTTTCCAGGCTACTATGTAGTATGAAACACAGGGATGGTCCCTGAAAAATGTAAGTCTCTTAGTTTTGTAGCAAACATCCTCTGGGACTACAACTTTGGAGGTTGCACTTTGTGGGTAGCAGGCTGCAATGTGGTCTCCCACTTTTATTCTGCTCACACCCTTCCCCACAGCTGTGACAATGCCACTGAAGTCAAGAGCCAGGAGCCTGTGGTTCTGATTTGTGTGTTTGTTCCAGTATATTGTTTGACCAAACTTGTGGTCAGAGACACTGACTGGATAGTAGTCTGGGGAGTGGACACAAATTCTATCAAGCTGGATTTCCACATTTTTCTCTGGTATGAGTGCAACTTCCTCATCAGAGGGAATTGCTGATAAACTCGTAATTTTAAATGGATCAGCAGTCTGCAAAGTGAAGTACTTTGCTTCTGAACAGTGAACCCTCTCCACCTGGTTGACATTGATTGGCATTGTTGTGTGAACTATTTGTGGAATGAAGATTTGACCATCTTTCACCACCATTTCAGGATATTCACTGCAGGGGTAGGAAGTCAGGACCCGATTAAGGGCTCTCATATCCTCAGTTGTGACAGAGCCAATGTCAATGAGCTGAAATGTAAATTCTGACACCTCAGTTGCGCATGCTCTTGTCACACCTGTAAGCACAAACCCTGGACTGATGTGGTCCACTGTGGTCTCTGATGCCTTGTAAGTCACTACTCTGACAGAATTTGTAAAGTTAAGCTTCCTTAGTTCCAAAACAATCTTACGGAAAATTTCACAAGTCTTTGATGTACTTGACAGGACTTCATCCACTGGTTGAGCAGACAGGTCTTGATTGCCCCACAGAAACAAAATGTTTGTGTATTTTTTCATGACACTGGAGATGTTCATCTTGGCAAACAATGCAGTAGGTCCCTGTGTCAACACTGCATTTGCGTATTTAAGTGAAATATATTTTGAGTCTTTAGGTAAATATAGTTTCAAAGCCTCTGAAACTATGTGATCTGAAAAGACCAGTGTAGTGCCATGAAATGTTGGCTCCAGATTCTCTGAAATAATGGTGCAATCATTGTGAAAGAAGTACTCATCCACAACATGAGAAACAGTCTCGACATACTTGACTATTAAATGTTTCACCTCAACAAGGACTCTGCCTTGTTTGTCAGCAAAGCAGCCACAGACCTCAAAGTGATCACTTGTCATATCCATTAAACGCAGGTATATTATCATTTCATCCTGCAAGGGTTCAGAGACAACTAAGCTCCCAATTGCTGCGGGAAAACCAGGTCTGGTCACATTCCCTTGGGAACTTGTTACAAGTGTCATTTGCATAAGGTAATCCAGAATAACTGGATGAATGCAAAAGTCATGGATTTGACTGAGTAACTCGTCTGGAACAGTAACAGCCGAATATGCCTCCCTGAATTCCTCTCCACAGAAAATGTCTCCTTTGTTCCTGAAGACACCGCCATACTGAAACCCACCTGTGTCTAGTTTTCTGTAAAAGTCATCTGATTTAACAACAGATGTGCATCTCTTTGACAAGCAGTCTAAGGAGATGGTTTGTTCCTCCACTAAATGCCCTCTTTTGCGCTCAATACTGCCTGAAGCATAGACTGTGCTGCTAGAATGGATCTTGAAAAGCATCTCATGCTCCTCTGGTTCAAGTGTCACCTTCAGCTCAGGTTGACGCTTGCTCAGCAGAAATGGACTCAAGAAGTTGATGTTGAGCTGCAGTGTGTTGAGAGATGCCTTAGGTTTGGCATTAGCCATGTAAGCTCCTAGGCCTATCTCAACATATAAGGCCCCAGGGATGATGGAGACCCCATCATTTTTATGTTGTGATAAGTATGACACTTTCTCAGCAGTCAAATCACAAATAAATTCCCTGGCTTCTTTTACTGTCTGTTTAAGGACAGGATGATCTCTTGCTGTGGTTTCTGCGGCACATGACACGGTAATGATTTTTTTAACGCTGTCAAACTGATACCTTGGCAATGATGATGGTGTGACTTGTTTTTTCCCATAAAACCGATCCCAGTTAACATTGAGACCTAACTCAAACAGTTTACCAAAAGTGGTAAGCAGTGTCTCGTGGTCCTTTTCAGGCTGCGCTGAAGACAGTATAGTGGAGACATCCCCCAGCGTCTCCATGATGTTTCTGTACAAAGCTCGTCTGGGGCCTATCTCTACAAACACTGAATTCTTCATGTCTTTAGCCGCTGCTGTCAGCGCTTTACTGAATTCAACAGGCTCACGGATGTTCTTGGACCAGTATGAGCCAATGCAGAAATCATGATTGCTAGCTATTTTGCCTGACACAGTTGAGTACAATTCTGTATCCATTTCCTTTTCCTCCAAAGTCCCTATGCTGCTCTCTACCTCTGAAAGAATTGGGTCCATCATGTGGCTATGATATGCAGCAGGGATATCCAACACATGAAGAAACAAAGTCTTGCTGTTTGCTGAACTGCCTAGAGTTTGGTGCAGAGCTATAATGGCTTCAGCATCACCAGAGAGTGTGCAAGATGTAGGGCTGTTATGGGCTGCTAAGCAAATCTTTCCTGAGAATGAAGGCAGATATTGAAGGACATCTGTTACTGCCATATTACTGACAACCAGCATTTTCCCACCAGTGACCTTGTTCTGTAATGCACTGCGGTAATGGATGACTCTAACAGCATCTTCAAGTGACAACAGACCAGAGCAGTGAGCAGCAGCAACCTCTCCAACAGAATGACCCAAAACTGCATCTGGTTTTACACCCCAGTGTTTCAAGAGGGAAACAATGGCAACCTGAACAGCAAACAGCAGTGGCTGGACAACATTGGGTTTCATGAAATCAAGTTCTTCATCAGTGCCCCCTTCAAGTGCATCAAATATTTTCAAACCAAGGTAGCGCTGGAAGATTATGTCAATTTCTATGATCTTTTCTCTAAATTTAGGCTCTTCTTTGAGAAGCTGACTACACATGCCTCTGTAGGTAACACCATTCCCACAGAAAACAAACACCAGTCGTGGGTGTTCTTTGGAGGGGATAGTCTTTTTAAGATCTGCCTTTAACCGTTCTCTCAAATCTGTCAAAGACAGGGCTCTGAACACCTTTCTGTATTTATGCTTCACATGACTTCTCTTGCATGCTGATGTGTAAGCAAGACTTTGTATGTCAGTTGTTGTCTCCTTGCCCAGTTGCTCAGCCATGTCAGCAATCATGCTGGTAAGAGATTTTTCTGATGCAGCTGAGAGCACAAACATGAGCGGAGATTTTTTTACTTCCTGATTTAAATTGTTTGGTTGATTGTACTGTTTAATTACTACATGCGCATTGGTACCTCCAAAACCAAAGTTGTTTACCCCAGCAGCTCTTCCAGTGCTTGAGGCTCTCCATTTTTCTGGCTGGGTAGGTACAATTACATTGAGTGCTTTAGCATCAATGCTAGATCCATCCTCTGTGTAGAACACTGAGGGTACTATTGTTTCATGTTTCATCATTAGGAGAACCTTAATCAGTCCAGCCACACCCGCTGCTGATTCAGTGTGCCCAATGTTTCCCTTAACTGAGCCCATATAAAGCTGTTCTAACCCTGCTGGTCTTGCTTTAGCAATAACCTTAGAGATGCTGCCTGCTTCTATTGGGTCACCTACTGGTGTTCCAGTCCCATGAGCTTCTATGTACTGGACACTGGCCAGGTCATTTTCTGTACAGTAGATTCTGCTGAGTAGCTCCTCCTGCTGAAACATGGAAGGCTTGGTGATTGGAGTGACAGTACGCCCATCTTGGTTCACGGCTGTTTTGCTGATAATGCCCCATATGTGATCAGAGTCTGTTACAGCCTATGAAATGTAAGAGCAATATTTCAAGTATTCCGCTGAAGACAGTATAATAGAGACATCCCCTACAGCGTCTCCATGGTGTTTCTGTACAAAGTTCACCTGGGATCTCTACAAACACTGAATTCTTTATGTCTTTAGCCGCTGCTGTTAGAGGTAATACAGTATGATACGAACGAACATATTATGTATATTACCTGTGTATAATGTTAATAGGAGCCTTGTGTATAGTCTTGCTACACATTATATGTCTATAGTACTTCTTGCTCACTGAATGTGTACTACTACATGTCTGTTGTTTGTCTAGAGAGCTACAGTAACTATGTGTCATTACTTGATCCAATGTTTGAAATAATGCATCTATATAGTGTATATTTAATAGCCTATATATTACCTTTTTAAGTGGTTTTAAAACAACAATGCCACAGCCTTCCCCTCGGCCATATCCATCTGCTTTATTGGAAAACGGCTTGCTGGTGCCATCAGGAGAGATCATCTTGGCTTTGCTGAGAGCCACAAAGATGGTTGGCTCAAAAATACAGCTAACACCTCCACAAAGAGCCATGTCACAGTCACCTGCATGGTCACACAGAACATCCTAAGAGGCCTTTTAAGATTTAACAGCCATTTGTGTAAGAGATTGCATGTTTGTATTGCATAAACAAATGTGAAACACTCAATAGTTGGAATTTATTCAGCATTAATGGCTACTACTATTATTAGTTGAGATTGCAGTTAGTAATCATGGTGGAATAAATGGGGATCAGGCTTCTGATTGTGTTTCTCAGATGCAACTATTTATTTAATTCATTATTTAATCATGCAGTAGCTAAGGCCTTACACTGCATATGAAGAACTAGCTGGCCATTAGGAGACATTGGCCCCATTTACATGGGGTTTTTAAAATCTGAATTATTTATTTAGAATTAACGCAACACGCCACCGTACTTCAGTATTGAAAATTGTTCTTCCCCTAACTTAGACGAGTTGATACATACCTGTCTCGTCTCTGTGCGTGCACGCAATTGCTCTAGTGCACGATGCTACTTTGTTAGCATTTAGTTTAACCCAGTTCTTTCAGTGTGTACCAAATTGCCTTGAAGTTAGAAGTGATCAAGCAAATCCGTCGACGGCGAAAGGCTCCCAAATGTTCTTCCGCCATACATAGTTCTCTTTGTTATCTGCTTAGAAAATCGCTACGTTTTATTTTGGGTCACCACAGCCATCTTAAATAACTATTTTAGTATCCACATGTAAATAAGAAAGACGTGGATTTGCTTGATCGCTTGTAACTTCAAGGAAAGAACACATTGAAAGAACTGGGTTAAGCTAAATGCTAGCATCGCGCACCAGAGGGATTGCGTACACACACAGAGACGAGACAGGTATGTGTCAACTCGTCTAAGTTAGGGGAAGAACATATTTCAACATTGAAGTACGGTGGCGTGTTGCTTTTAATAGTTCGGATTTAAAATATTCTCCCTCGAGTTTACATGGAAGATATGATTCTGAATAAAGGTTTACATGGAGAACACATTTAATCAGATTCATTTGATTCCGGTGAACTGGGAGCGGGGGAAGGGTTCTAATTGGACAAAGGGCGCATATGTTTACCGGAAGAAAGCACACTACTGCTATACCGGATTTTTTAAAAATGTATCTTTAAAACTATGTCAATAGTTAAATGGTCTAAACAAAATAGTTTAGAAACAAATTAGTTTAAACCAACATTTGCTCCATTTATGCGTCTTTCAGTGCGTCATTGCGAACATAATACAACGAGCATGCACTGAACGACCGGAATTAAATTTAATCGGAATAAAGCTATATAGTGATAGTGGAATTAGTTAATTCCGCTTTAACGTCGGAATAAACCACCCACTTTATTTGGAGTTAAGTTTAATTCCGAATGTTTAATTCCAAATGCTGTTGTTGCCAGCGTCCTCTTCTATGCTGTGGCATGCTGGGGAGGAAGCACTAAGAAGAGGGATGCTGGGCAACTAGACAGACTGGTAAGGAAAGCTGGCGCTGTTGTGGGAGCTGAACTGGAGTGCATCACTTCAGTATCAGACAAAAGGACCCTGAACAAGCTACACAACATCCTGGACAATGACTGTCTTCCACTCCACAGCACTATCATGCAGCAGAAGAGCTTGATCACCTGGAGACTACGCTCCCTGACATGCACAACAGACAGACTTAGGAAGTAATTTGTACCTAGGGCCATACAACTCTACAATGCTTCACTGAAAGGAAAAGAAGAGTTGGACTTCTCTGCATAGTCTATCTGCACCTTAACCCTCTTATACACTTACAGAACATTTTTCTACAATACTGTGTATTGTTAACACTGCCTAGGGACCTTACTGGCTACATTAGCCCACATGCACAACCCCTCCTTATACTTGTAACTTCATACTTGACCAATAACCATAACTGTAACTTGATACTTGACCTTCATACTTGACTGATGCATGAACCGTATATGACTTATCCTTGCACTGATGCTGTAATTTTTATATTATTAGGCTATTTTTATTTTTATCTTATTGTCCATATACATCGAAATTACGTTTCACACTGCCCCTTGCATACATTAAACAGACAATACAGGACAGAACAAACTATAAAAGTGCAAAAGTTTTTAAATCTTCTTTTACCTTGTCTGATGCCTTGGCAGGCAGAGTGAAGTGCAACTAGGGAGGAAGAACATGCACTGTCAAGAGCAAATGAGGGCCCAGTGAGATTAAAAGTGTAGGAGATCCTGTTGGCTGCCACACTCATAGCCGAACCAGTGGCAAAATAGTGGTTTATTGGGTTGGTACTGCCACTTAAACGATTCTCATAGTCCTTGTTCATAAGACCTGAAATTAAAAGGTCAACTCAAACTCAAAGGTAAACTCAGTCAGATACAATGTACTTTCAACTATTTTATCAATCATGTAGGTCCATTTAAGTATTACTCTTTTGTCTGTTTTTAGGAGAAAGATGATAAGTTGTTACCAATATAAACCCCTGTTCTGGTGCCACTGGCCTTCTCCATTGGTATTCCAGCATTCTCCAGTGCTCTGTAGGAACACTGCAGCAGCAACTTGTGCTGAGGATCCATATGGTCAGCCTCTGCATCAGTGATGCCAAAAAACTTCTGGTCAAACTCATTAAACCTGAGAGAGAAAGAGACAGAGATAAAAAGAGAATATGTTCAGTCTTTCAGATCAGTCTTCACTGCAAACATTTTATATGAAATAAGAACATACCCATTTATGAGAGCAGCCCTCTTGGTTCGTGTTTTCCTAGGTTTGCTCTCATCAAGGTCATACCACTTGGAGCAGTCAAATCTTTCATTTTCAATGTCTACTGCACAATTCTTTCCCTCCACAAGAACTTTCCAGAAGTTGTCAAGGCCCTCACCTAGTAAAAAATTAGGGTAAAAATTAGGTACCTGTATGAAAACAGTAACAGAGCTCTGAAGTCAGCATTTATGATTCATGATGGTACTGAACTGAAACAAATAAACAATGTATGTATGTAAATACAGCACATACAGCATACAGCTACACATGCAAGTTAAGCTATGGGCTGTGTGTCATTAGAAACCCCTTGTGACAAATCTTTCGAACAAGTCCTTACTTTTTTCACCAGGGGTCTATCAACTCTCCTGGGCTAAAGCTGAACCAAACTGATCATTACAATCTGTTCTCACTGTGAATTGCGTACCACAATGGAATGTTTTGGCAAGATGATGTTCTGGATGTTGAAAAGTCAGGTCATGGGGTCATGACCACTATCATGACATCATGTTTTGCATCCAAAGGTTAATTTTGAATGAGAGAGAATTTTTTTATTTTGAATTTATATAGTAATATAGGCCTAAGTTTAATCTAACACTGATCATTGTTAAAACAACATTGATTGTTTCTAATTTGATAATTGTGCCATGTGACTATGACGTCCTTTGTCAACTCTCTGGTAGCCTGCACAGTGCATGTTGTCCTCAACTAGTGCCATACACATAACAAACTTTTAGTTCATATCAAACAGAAACTGCTCTTTTAAATGAAGGCAAGTGGACAATGAGGAAGTGTTTCCCATTATTTCCCACAGACACAGATACGTGCATCCATTTGTAAATAATACATCCCAAATTAGTAAAATAAAGAGACAATTGTATTGTATACACAACCTAAACACTTGTTCATTTGTGTTTATGACTGACATGGGATGCCCAAACTTAGGTCTGCTATATTGACTGACTGATGTGTAATTTCACTGGACTTTTCACTCACTTACACATAATGTTATGCGCATGACAATAAACTTCCCTGAATCCTTGAATTTTTTAAACCCTTGAGGATCTTAATTAGGGCCAAGGGACAATAAGGAAGTCATTGCCTATATCCTCCCACCTGCTGGTAGTTTTTTAATGCTGATGATTCAAGAAAGCTGTAATGCAAACTTGCCCATGCATCATTCCAGGTCAGTTTGTTCTGGGCCATGGTAAGCTTCAATGGTCCCTGGCAACATTTTGTTTTCTTATTGAAAGGGAAAGGTGATACTAATGCAAAAAGGGATGGCCCAGCAAGAACAGCTTTGCATAGTACATTTGCATCATGCATTCTAATTATCAGTTATGGTAGGGCCTTCTTTCTCCTTTTTATTAGTTACAATAAAAGGACAGTGTATAGTGCTGATTACCAATCAGACTTGGGTTCATCCAAAGTCATTAATTAATGGATATATTTTCATAAAGTGTATGACTTCTATACTTTCTTTTATATTGAATTTCATAGCCAGAAGTTAGTGGGGTATGTGTGTGTGTGTGTGTGTGTGTGTGTGTGTGTGTGTGTGTGTGTGT
>JAGFZM010000255.1:52794-66279 GCA_017657215.1 Limnothrissa miodon | reverse complement strand
CTAGCCCTAGACGGGGACGGTACAGAGGGGACCCCTCTTGCAGCCAGGCCTGGGCAGGGAATCAAACATGGCTGGCATCCGTGATAAAAGCCCTGGAGGGAAACCCAGCCCGGATGTGGCCCAGATGTAGGACGCGCCCTGTGCTTGTCTTTGTCCCATCACCCCCATCCACCCTTTCCCCCCTTTCCCTGTCTTCTTCTAACAGTCGGCACAGCTCCCACCAGACCATGAAATTCATCATTTAATCTGCTGTCGCCTCATTTCTTCCCTTCAACCCTCCTTGCCCCAACGCTGTCAGTCTAACATACAGTGGCACACCGACAGTACTACCACCAACACACACACACACACACTAACGACCCTGGAGAGGTCTGACTTCTCTTAGACAAGAAAAGTGGATAAGAAACTCTGTGCCAACGGAGCATATGAACTGAATTATACCTTATCTTAATTTAACATTTCTTGAGTCAGGGATGTTTGGGCAAGTGTTATCAAGTGTGTGAGAGAGGGTTCTCTCCTCCCTCACGGTTCACCCCACGGTGAAGTAGAGACGATGAGGAGCAGTCAAAAAGGTCAGACAAGCAGCTGAGCATTGAAATAAATCAAGAGCCCTGAAACGCAAAAGTGTGTGTGTGGCTGCTTGTGCCTGAGTGTATGTCTGTGTGTGTGTGTGTGTGTGTGTGTGTGTGTGAAAGAGAGAGAGACTGTATGCAACGAGGGTGGGTTCCAGGAAATGTGAACCACTCGTTTAGTCACACAGGCCGCACAGTGGTGGAGCTGAAAGGCTTGGTTGTTTGCTGAGTCACACTTCTAGCCAAGCGGCAACTCCTGTTCCGTTTTCGGGAAAGCTGCAGTCCGTGAGACTGGGGTGTCAGTGTCGGGCTGGTAAACTGTGTGGTAAACACACACACACACACTAAGCTAAGCTAAACCTAGCGCGCTGCCTCCACAGACACAGGGTCACACACAAACACACACACACACACACTCACACACACACACAAACAAACAAACACACTCAGTCAGCATCCACTCCTTCAATGCCACATAGATCCCAAATAGTGTCCAAAAGCGCCAGCACTGAAATCATGATGTAAACAGTCCCCGAATTACTGGTGATTATGGAAGGGGCCCAGTCTGAGCTCCCACACAGGACCTCATGGGCCCACGCAGCAATGACAGGAGCCTAGTGAGGCCAACAGGGGGTGGACCTGCTGCTGCTGCTGCTGTTTACTTCCTGCCATACAGGTCCAGGCAGGAGCCTGTGAGGGGTTGTCTTGTGAATGAGTGGTAGGCCAATTGGGAAAGAGGAGGAGGAGGAGGAGGAGGAGGATGAGGATGTGGCACAATGTAAGCAGCTCAGCCTGAGGTGGGTGTGAAGGTACTACAAAGGAACTGTTGGTACAATGGAGGTGGGTGTGAAGGTACTACAAAGGAACTGTTGGTACAATGGAGAAAGAGAGAGGAAATAGAGAGATACACACAGAGAGAGGGAGAGAGTAGAAAGAGGAGGTAGACAGTAGAAAGGTAGGAAAAGATTTGAAAAAAAAAAAGGTTTGAAATACAAGGATGGTGGAAAAAAGAGGAGCAAGAGAAAAGGGAAAGAGTACTAAACAGCGGGGACAACTTTCCATGTCTGGACTGTACAAGAGAGAAACATGTGGGAGAGGATGAAATAGAGGGCGCTTGAGAGAAAAGGAGAGCGAGAAAAGGAAAGAAAATGAGAGAGAGCGAGATAGTGAAAAGGGTAAGAAATACGGCATGCGTGTCACTGGGCTTCCTCTTGACAATATTTCCTTCAGGAGCCGCAAATCCTTGTGAGGGGCTGAGCGCTGAGACCACGCACAGTAAACTCGCTCGCTCTCCCGTGCTCATATTCACGGCCATTTATGTGTCAAAAAACAGCTAGGAAACACACACTCACACATGCGCGCACACATATATTTAGACAGAGACGGCACTGTCCTCGCCAGCACATTAGAGGCCTTTCACAGCACGCTCGCAGGTCCCCACACAGACACGCAGTCACTGGCGGTGACAGCAGGACTCACCGCTGTTCCGGTTCTTGCGGTTGGACTTGCCGCCGCTCAGCAGCATTTTTAAGCTGTTCCTGAACATGACTGCGCCAGTCTGTACAGGGCTATGAAGAAATCTGCAGAGAGAGAGAGAGAGAGAGAGAGAGAGAGACAGAGAGAGAAAGAGATACAGAGAGATAAACAGACAGAGAGAGAGGTGGGGTGGGGGGGAGAAGGAGAGAGACATAATCCATAGTTAGTCACAGGCATAAATCCCTGAACCTGGATTCCGAATGGACATTTATCTGAGGGCCAGACGGGCCCTTCCCCATCAATCAGGCGCTAAGCACTTCCTCATTCTCCTGCCCACTGGGAGCGTTGCGCTGCCCTAGGGCACGCTCTGACCACTCGCTGGCCTTCAGGGCACACACACACACACACACACACACACACTAACCCTAACCTCTTAGTATTGCATCCAGGCCTGATGTGGCCCAGATGTGTCTATTTGCGAGTCTGTTGAGTTGAGTTGCTGTCCTGCTAATCAAGGCGTGATCGGGTCCATCTGCATGGGTGTAGAGTCAGTGAGTCACAAAGTCTTGTTTTGGCCCGAATAAGAGCCAGCCACGCTGCGGTTGTCTGAGCGAGGGCTCCGCAGTGATGATATGTACACACAGTTCCAGAAATGTCACTTTTAGGAGAGAGACAGAACGAGTGTTTGAAACCTCTTGGGAGTTCGGGGAGGGTTCAGTGAGGGAGCCCTGGTCTCATTAGAACGGCAGGTCTGTTTGAAATCCAGCTTGTGGTGCTGAGCCACAGCCTGGGGTTCAGAAACAAACGTCTGCAACACAGCGACGACGGAGGTGGCAGCAAGGGAGCCTTCACACTCCTCAGGTTCAAAGGGCTCTTTTAATGGTGTGTGTGTGTGTGTGTGTGTGTGTGTGTGTGTGTGTGTGTGTACAGAGAGAGAGAGAGACAATGTGCACATGCCTGTGTTGAGTGTGTGCAGGTGTGGACTTTCCATTCACAGAATAAAGCCTTTCCATGTTGGCTTAATCTTAAGAGACCTCCAGCGCCTCCCCCCTTTTAGTCTTCGCTCACCCTATATCCTGTGTAATTACCACTATCACGCATGTCTACATTTGTGTATGTGTGTTTGTCTGTGTGTGTGTGTGTGTGTTTATACTGTATGTGTACACATGTGAGAAAAGGTCTACTGAATTAGTTTCCTTTTTCTTCACAATAAATGTCTGTGCATGTGTGTGTCTGTGTGAGCACATGCTTCTGTAGCGAGGTGTGAAGGGACCTCATTTGTACTTTAACAGGCCCGTGCAAGTCTTTTACACATTACCTCAAACTGTTTACATACAATGTGAGAGAGACTATATTTAGCAGCCTAGAGAACCCAATCTTGGTCCTGAGTTTGCGTGTGTGTGTGTGTGTGTGTGTGTGTGTGTGTGTTTGTTTGTTTTTGTGTGTGTGTGGTGTGTGTGTGTGTGCGCAAAAGACTCAATGTTCTTCAGGCTCCTTCCTAACGTTTGCATGGCAAAGAACTTGTGTGTGCAGCTATTTCGGAGAGATCTGAGAGACGTCAGAGGCCACGTTGACACTGAGCACGCTCTGTGCAAACACTAAGTTAGCAGATGAGGCAAAGCAAGGTCGTCGTCTGTTCCTCTCCTCTTGAACAGCCCCAGTGCGCCACATTAGGCCACGGAGAGCTCAACTGGCAACTGATGTAGAAAATAAAGAGAAGACATACAATGTAGGCTTATCATTTTCCCCCGAACAAACCGAGCATTGTCCAAGGCTGTCGGATGCTCTACAGTGAAGCACTGCCAAGCCATGCACCCTTGAGAAATTTACTTTGTATATGCTGTGTACATGCATTGGTTTGTGTGTCTTTCTGTGTGTGTGTGTGTGTGTGTGTGTGTGTGTGTGTGTGTGTGTGTGTGTATAAGTGTGTGTTTGTGTTTCAGCTCCGTCTGTCTGTCTGTCGGCCTGTGTACAAAAGGATCCTCTCTCTACTCACAATGCCACAGATGTCACCGTGGATGGAAATTTTGCGAATGCCTTAAGTCTTTGCTGCCTTGTGAATGTCTCAAAGGTGCTGTAGTTACTGCCAGAGTGTCATCTTTTCAATCAAAAAGAGGTGGGGAGAGGAAGAGAGGGAGAGTTGTGCAAATACAAACAGGTCCTTCTTGTTCCTTTACAAGGATCTCAGACACAGTTTGTTTCCTTCTCAGTCCAAAGCACCTTTAGTCAGCCCACAGGATTGCTGGCAATGAAGTGATGTCATCTTGACTTCGCATGACAAGCTGTTGGGAGTGAGTGGTTTAAGTGTGTTTTTGTGCTGTTGTGTGGAGCTGGGTTAAGGGGGGGGCTTTGTGCATGTGTCTGTATGTGGGCTTGTGTGTGTGTGTGTGTCTATGTGTGTGTGTGTGTGTGTGTGTGTGTGATAACATATGTTCCCTGTTAGGAGAGGCATGACTCAGCGAGACACAGGGGCCTGTGGCTTCTCCTGCCTGTGGCCTCCAACGCCAAACAGCACTAACAAAAGGAGAGAGCGGTTGGAGAGAGAAGGAGAGAGAGAGAGAGAGAGAGAGAGAGAGAATAAAAAGTGGACAAACTACAGGTGGTGGGGGCGTGGAGAGAAAACTAGTCCGTGGGAGCCTCATCTCTCTCCCTCCCTCCCTCGGTCTCTCTCTCTCATCCTTGTTTTCTTCTCAGCTCAATTGTCAACCACTGTGGCCAAGCTCTTCTTTTTTCTTCCAATTTATTTCTGTTCAGGGTTTTTCTTCTTTTTTTCTCTCTCTCTCGTTCTCTCTCTCTCTCTCTCTCTCTCTCACTCTCTCTCTCTCACACACACACACACAATCTCCCTCCAGTGGGGATCTGTGGCCTTGCCTTGACCACTATGGGCTTCTTCCTGGAAGTCCCCCCCCCCCTCCCCACCATCCCTAAAAACATAAACCCAATACCCCCTCCCCCACACACACACACACACACACATTCATCTCCTCACCTCTGGAGTGGTGTGGCGTGCCAGTGGGAGTCTGAGCCCACAGATTCATCTCACTGTTAGAATCAGAGACAGAAGCTCTAATGTTCAACAAACAGCCACCTCATCCGTTCTCTCCCTCTCCGACTTCTTGCTTTCTTCCTCTTTCTCAGCCCTCCCCCCTTGTTTTCTGAATCATTCTATCTCTCTCCTTCATCTTTTATTCCTTCAGTTAGTTTCTAGATCTGTCTAGTCCTCTTTTTTTCTCAGACCATATTAAGTGAGCCTGATTATTAGTATCACAGCATCATTACCATCAGAAATGTGATGGGATAGAAACACAGTGGAAGATTTGGGAAGAGAAAAGAAAAGAAAATGAAATATTCAAACCTAGAAAAACTGTTGAAACAGTCTATAGCTTCATACATCTTTACATGCTCTGACTTTCTATCTATCTATCTATCTATCTATGTATCTATCTATCTATCTATCATGCTACATCTCTCCTGTAAGTCACTTTGTCTGTTTATCAACCCCCCCCCTGCGCTTGTCTCCCCCCCCCCCCCCACTTGCCTGTCACCGGCTTGTGTCTGTACAGAAAGAAAGACGGACACACAAGAGCACCTCCGGTCTCCAGTGAGCCACATTCACTCCAGGCTCACCAAGGCTGTTCCGGTCCATCAACAAAGAGCTCCAGGCAGACAACAACGCCTGCCGGTGTCTGCATCAGACAGCTCGGCCGTCTGTCTTTTTACGAGACACTACACAACACTACACACACACACACAGTTAACACAATACTGCACTTCACACAGAGTAGTGAGAGCAATTTATCTGGATGCCAGCAGTTTCCATTCTCTCTCAGCCACTGATTGGGTAACTCAGTTTAGTGACCGGATGCCTAACCTGTTTTTTAGCTTGTGCTGTATCCACCCCCACTATCCCACCACCACCACCACCCCCTCCTCGCTTCTTGTCCTCGTCCAGTGCTGCTTCCCGCTGCGCCGCCCTCTTATCTGTGGCTGGGGCATTAGTGTGGAGAAGCCCAAGCGCCAGCACAAGCGTGTCCAGTCTGGGCTGCTGATCCAATCAGACGCTACGTGCCTTTAAAAAGATCCACTAGGCTGTGAGGGTGCAAACGCAATCCAGATGCATCAGCAGGGGGTATTTGTGTGTGTGTGTGTGTGTGTGTGTGTGTGTGTGTGTGTGTGTGGAGGGCTGCGAGGCTAGAATCGTATAGCTCAGGATTTCTGTTTCCCAGGGGTAAATCAAACAGTCCTTCCAATCATAATAAATCAGGCCATAAATTACTACATAAAATGACAAGAATGGAAAAGCAGGAGTCAAGCAAGCATGTACACACGCGCACACACACACACACACACACACACACACCATCATTACTGTAAAGCCCATCAGTGTTGTCTGCCAGTGGCACCCATGGCTTTTGCCAATTTAGTTGCCAATCCAGTTCCATTTCAAATGGTCACTAACCTACAAACACATGCTCTCTCTCTCTCTCTCTCTCTCTCTCTCTCTCTCTCACATACACACACACACACACACACACACACAGGGCCAAATTATTTGACTCCTCTTGGTCCCACCACCTGCTCACCACTCTCTTTCTCTCTGATCACCTGTCTGCCCATCTCAGGTGAGCAAATGCACACATACACACAACTTGATTTCCGACAACCGGCGGGACGAGACAGGGAGTGTGTGTGTGTGTGTGTGTGTGTGACAGTGCGGCAAAGGGCTGGTGAGGACGGGCGGCTAATTAGCAGTCAGGGAGCGTGGCAGACGAGTGGCGTGTCTGACCTTACACGCCAGCTAACACCGCTAATACTAGCGCGTCAGCAGAAAAACATGCACTCGGATCAGGGCCTGTCAGAGAGAGGTCGGATGGCCCCACCACTACACCAACCAGACAAAGAGGCGGATGGAGGATCGGAGGGATGGACTAAGGACAAGAAAGTAGGAGGAGGAGCAAGAAAGTAAAGTATGTGAAAGGAAGGGAAGAGAGGAGGAGGAGGAGGAGAGAGAAGGAGTGAGAGAATGTGTGAATAAGAAACTGCAAATGACAGAGCTGGAGGGTGGGCAGGTTTGGAGAGACTAGACCTCGGCCCCGGGCTATCACGACTCTTGCAGGGAGCGAGAGCATTCTCTGAAGATTCAGACTTGCTAGGGGCTAATTAGCACAGCTAGCTGGCTGCTGGTCTGGTCTCCAGCTGCGGCCCCAGGAAAGGGAAGATGCTAATGCTAGTCCCTCAGTGGCTCATCTGCAGACCTGCCTATCGCAGGCAGCCATAATGAGGCCAACATGGGCAGATGCAAATAGAGATGGACACTGGCAAGAGATTAAACTAGCCGGGATGATGGGGAGCATCGCTAAAACACAACAGGGGTGGCCTTTACTGGGTGAATCAATGAAGCCCAGCGCTCAAGTAATTAACAAACTGTGGAACTAATGTATCAACCTGATGGCTTACTTGACTAAAATGTCAGAAATGCAATCAAATGTAGGCTAGGGGCACCAATATTACACAGCCCAATTCTGTGGTTGTGGATGAGCAAACACCTACCTCGGGGCCTGAAAAAAAACTTCACTTGGTTGAGATTTTCAATTTATTAGTGGAGTTGCTATAGCAATGATGGTTCGAGGGTTCTTTCTGTAGCCCACGACACTAAACCAATGACTCATCAAATCTCTCCTTGGCAACGGCAGTGTGTGGTGCCAGTCACAGTTTTAGAAATCAAACTCCATGCCACACTCCGGCTCCAGAGCTATCGAAATACTGACAAGAAACAGCACAGAGTGTTACTTCAAACTGCCTATGCTCACTTTACTTATAGTAAATGTACTTTTAAAGCTTCATGTATATTTTCTATCATGCGAGTCCTTTCATTTGTCTGTGCATCTACACTAGTTGTTTGCACATTTTTGCCTGTCTATCCTCTCATTTCTACATTTCTTAAAGGTCTCCTTCCAAAATAAACCTTTTAAGACTTGATGTTTTTACATTACCATAGGTCAGCCCAAGTTGTACCTCTATGCTCAACTTCAAAATGCTCTCCTACCCCTGTAGTCTGTATTCGCCTGTGATAGAAAACTGCCGGGAAAAACAAGCGAATCGGAAAAGCTGTACATATGAATTTGAATCAATTTGAACATTAGCTATGCAGTTAACCCGCCCTCAAGAAACGTTAGGCTGCCTGCAGACAGACCCACTAGATGGAGCGTCACAGTGTTGTTAGCCAATCAGGGGTGATACATTTGCATATCATTAATATTCATAAGAATCCTCTCGAGCTATCCCTGCTCTCGTTTTCACCTAACTAAAATAGCTTGAAACAAGACAACCACAGCATATTTTTTGTCCAAACCAACTCTCATGACATTATTTTAGATAAGAGACCACGACAAAATTAATGAAAATACGATGGAATGAGATCTTTAAAAAAGGGATGGAATTGACTGTGTACTGTTGCACATTTGGAGAAAAAATATGATGCTGCTGTTAGAGACAGTGGCCGCCAAGGTGTTCAGACATAAGGGACTAATGGACGAGGCGGAGGCTAGAAGTGCCACGGAGCCAAAAGGTTGCTCCCAGTTGCCACATTTTTTTTTCGTTTTCTTTAAGCACTTACATCAAAAACTGCTGGTTTGTAGCTTTGCTGTGTAGTCTAAGCAGATCCAAAAGAGTGTTTGCAGTTATAAGTACCATTTTTAAGAGCACTAATATATTTTTTTTTTCCCAGATCATCAATATCATTGGTGAATTATGCCCAACGTGTCAGCTAATCAGAAAATGGTATTTCATTCCTCCAGGTGATAAACTGAAATAGCACATACTGTAACTGCCTTTTCACAATCTCAATGACCTTGGTCTTAACTTCAACCCTGACCCCATAAACAAACACTTGTTTGTGTGTGCATGGACTAGAGGATTGTCAAGAGGAGGTTCATTGATTACTTCTGGTAAGCCATCCAAACAAAGAGGAGCTGAAAAGGTGCTTCATCACCTCTCCAGAAACGCCTTGCCTCTAAAAAAAACCTGAGAGCATTGCAAGTGGTTTTGTCAGGGGAAATATGTGAGGACTAAACACTATTTTGTAACTGACAGTGCAGAGTGATGGGACGCCTTTAAATCACTCATCGAGATTGCAGTACCAACAGATCATTTGCTATGTAGACTGACAGCAGCTAAACCATCGGTTCTTCATTCTCGCCCATAGCTATATTTAGGCATGGTGTAAGAGTGTCTGATTTGATGATTTTTACATATCAGACTTATCTACCGTATAGGGTTCAAGGGGGCCACAAAGACCTAAAGAAATACTTTAAACTGCACTTCAAAAAGATTTCCTAGCCAAAAGTGACTGCTACAGAGTGTGGCCATGCAGTGGATCAATGGAGCTCAGAGGTAGTTGTTCCTTCCCCTCTCTCTCTATCTCTCTCTCTCTCTCTCTCTCTCTCTCTCTCTCTCTCTCTCTTCTTCAAGATGCCTCTGTGTAACCCGGGGCCTGAAAGGACTCTCTGTGAGATCATTTAACCTGCGTCTGAAAGAGAGTAATGCTAAGGCAGCTGGAAGGGTCAGGAGTGTGTGTGTGTGTGTGTGTGTGTGTGTGTGTGTGTGTGTAAATGGGCTGTAATGTTTGTTTATCTATGCATTCTGCATGTTTGTATGTTTATATGTGTGAATATAAGTGCACACTGGTGCATCTGAGTGGGAATGTGAGTGTTATGATAAAAGTGACAAGTTTATTTATGCATGTGTGACTTGAACGTGTTTAAGCGTGTGTGTGTGTGTGTGTGTGTGTGAGAGGGAGAGAGAGAGGGAGTGAGTGTGTGTGTGAGAGAGAGAAAGAGAGAGAGAGACAGAATGAGAGAGAGAGAGAGAGAGAGAGAGAGAGAGAGAGAGAGAGAGAGTGTGCATAACTGTTTGAGGTTGGGTGTAAGTGTGTGTGGCATCTATGAAGAGCTTTTTGTGCTACTCCTGAGAGGCTCAAATTCATCTGGAGCTCCTTGATGAATGAGGTGTATGTGTGTGTTAAGTGTCTGCCTGTGTGTGTGTGTGTATGTGTGTGTGTGTCTCTGTGTGTGTGTGATTGAGAAACAGAATACAAGGATGTGGGTGACCAAACAATGGACAAAAGGCCCCATAGTCGGAACTGAGCATTGCTTCTGAATGTTCCTGCATTAACTCCTCAAAGCGAGAAGGGAGAGAGAGAGAGAGAGAGAGAGAGAGAGAGAGAGAGATAGAGAGGGAGCGAGAGGGGGACATACCCCAACCCCTTGCGTGCTAAGGAGCGGTGGGGTGTCGCGCTGACCGACCGAGTGCAGCCTCTTCTGCTAATCAGAGCAGACAGGAGGGGAGATATCCGTATTGTTATGCTTGGGGATCTACAGGGAGGCAGCCCAGGCAGTGCTGAGAAAGAAGAAAGAGAGAGGGGAGGTAGGGGCAACGGAGGGAGGATGAAAGTACAGTGAAACGAGAGAGGGAGGGGAGAGGAGGACACCGACTCACAACATTTTGGCAGGCTTCTCAGGGGTAAGGGTTCGTTGAGGGGTCATAGTTAACCCCCCCCCACACACACACACACATTCACACACCAAGCTGCCTCCCTCCTTCTCTCTCTCTCTCTCACACACACACAAATACATTCGACTTTTCATCCTCTCTTTCTCCAGTTTTCTCTCCATCTCACTTCTGCTCCCCTGTTCTCTCAGTAGTCACTGATGAGGCAGAGCTCATGAGGTCTAATCTGTGTGTTAGAGGACTAGCAGGCAGACATTAGTCATTCTGACAGATCAGCGTTTGGCATCTTACAGATGATGGATGGCCTAACAACACTGTGCAACACAACCGCACTGGGACTAGCATCTGGCTACACACACACACACACACACACACACACACGGCTTTATACACACACATCTGGCAACATATGAAGAAACGCCAACTCACAAAGACACACACATCTGGCAACATATGAAGAAGCACCAACACACACACACATTTGGCAACTATTCTGGTCAATCACAACTGCCGTCTGGTTTAAAATCTCCCTAGATAACTTGGGAATGCTTTAAGAATAAGTTAGTCACCAAGGGAAAGAGAATAAGGGAAGCATGAGAAAAACTTAACAGGCAGATGATCACACATTTCGTCCAGTCGCTGTAGAGTTTGTTACTGTACACATTAAAATTTACAAAATCTCTGCACCCTTTGAAACAACTTTCAATCAAGCTACCTTACAAAAAAACACTGTGATTCTCTCTCTTTCTCTGTGTGTGTGTTTGTGTGTTTACCGAAGATGCACCAGGAGAGATGCATCAGACTATGCACGGATGACAGCTGTCACGTCTGTTATGTCTGTATAACCCTGACAACCAACCAACCTTGCAGAAACAAGGAGTGTTTGTGTGGGTGTGTGTGCGTGTGTGTGTGTGTGTCTGTCTGTTTATGTATGTGCATGTGTTGTGTCATGCTTGAATGGTAATGCCTACTTGTCTCCTACATTCCTTGACAACAGCACATCCTCCAGATGCAAACTTCCCATGGGAACACCGACACACACACACACACACGCAGACAACAACAAATACTCCACTGAGCCGTGTCCATCCAGCCGTCTGAAGGCGTCTGCGTGACTTGGGCCCGGTGACAAGCACATATTTCCCGGGACCAGAACCATCAGGCAAGAACGCATCCCCACAGCCCCAGTGGTCCACACAGGTGCAGGCCTCCACGAACCAGAACCCAATAAACACTCATCTTACAGCATTCAATTGAGTTCAAAGTTCATTCAAAGCTTAGGTTTTACTTTCTTTTCTTTTCTGATACGACTCAAGAGATTTTGGTGTGCTGGACGCTCAGGCCCAGCAAAACTCACATTAGAGCCCAGGCCAAGAGACAAAGTGTTCAATAATGGAGTTTGAGCAGACCACTCTTCTTGGGGCTCAATCCAGGGGTGCAATCAGCAGCTGCCTTTTAAGACGCCTCTGCGCACAACAGGATAGCGCTACGAGGGCAAAAGAGCAAATATGTCCTTTAAATGGAGTGAATTCAGTGCCTTATTCTGCTCACTTCTCAAACAAAAGCCCAACTCGACGCCCAAGCTGACTCAATCGACCCTATCCCTTGGCTACTTGCAGCGCTGAAGCGCCAATGTCAGTGTGCTAAGTCTGCTCAAGGACTCTCTACAGAAAGAGCATTGTGATTTGTGACTGAGAAAATTACACCCATTCTTGTTGAGTTCAACAACGTAACATCAGCAGATCACATTAAATTACTTCATGCTTTCCAACAGCATTAGCAGATAGTTCGTGTGATGAATGATAAGCGAGATAATTAGATTTTAATTTACTTACTTAAATACGAATATTAACCTAGCTCTGTGTACAGGTCAAATCTTTCCTCTCCATGTCATTCCAAGGCTGATGCAGTAATGTCACTGAGCATCCTAAACAGCTGTAGAGAGAACAGCGATGCAGAGCTGTGTTTGTTCGGCTGTGTCTGCATCCCCATTTTCTTCAGGCATATAAAATATAAATTAAAAATATATTTTGTCAGTCCATATATTTTTGCACATTATAAAGTCACATAGTTTCCCACCATGAGGATTCCTGTATTGCCACATTATTCAAATGTGTAAAGGCCTTATAATGACTGAGATAAGAGACTGAAAATAAAGGTAGTAAAATTACTTCAAAAACAGTATAGGGCCCCATAGAGTCAAGCATTTGTTTTGTTCTCATTACATTTGTCTAACTGCACTTCAGTTTAGCAATGTAGTTTCTGTATTATCAAAAAAAAATACGTTTTGAATCATATCGAATAATCTCAAATAGCACTCAATCGTATCGTATTGAATTGTATTATAGGTAATTGTTGTGCATACTGAAAAGAATCGTATTATTGGCTTAAGAGAGTATGTGGAGTTGGCAGCATAATCAAATCAATAGGGTGTATGAAAGTGCTAAAACAGAGGTATGTGGAGCGTGTAATTTTACTGTTTTTACTGTAAAACCACTGAGCAGTTCAAAAGATGTTGTCATAGTGAGTAGAGGATTCCTACAGACTAATTCATTTGTCTCTAACTCTGCAAGTGTATGAAGATTCCAAAACTTCCAAACTGCCCAGCACACAACTTAAAACTAGACACTAGAAGATTCACCAAACAAAATGCAAGACCAGATTTACATCCATTTCCATTTACAGGAGCCAGGTCCACACTTCGAAAAGGGACCTGCAATTCACCAGCCCAATAATAAGATCATAAGATATAAGATGACGACTGGGAGAACTCATTTGGCATGCTCAGACGATGGAGCCCAGCTGTGAAGGGAGGGGGGGGGGGGGGGGGGTGCGTAATGTGAAAGGTGCTCTTTTTTTTTGGCAGCCTGGCTGAACATCACACCATGACCCAGACTTTTCCAGTTCAGCGGTCCTGTCGGCACCGAGC
>JAGFZM010000255.1:15513-47873 GCA_017657215.1 Limnothrissa miodon | reverse complement strand
TACAACACCGATTAGCGTTTTTTTTTCTCTCATCCGCCGCACCTTCAATGAGATCCTAGGGGAAACACTGGAGGAGTACATTTCTGTGCCACAACTATTTGGCAAGAATAATGGGTGTCAGGACAACCCCCTCACATATCTCATATGGACACTAAACTGTCCAGAAAAAAATGTATAAGCTCTTCCAACCATCTCCATGCATCGACTCAAATATAAAGGACAGTACTCA
This sequence comes from Limnothrissa miodon, assembly GCA_017657215.1. Taxonomy (NCBI): domain Eukaryota; kingdom Metazoa; phylum Chordata; class Actinopteri; order Clupeiformes; family Clupeidae; genus Limnothrissa; species Limnothrissa miodon. The sequence goes on along the minus strand of JAGFZM010000255.1, from coordinate 47,644 downwards.
GCCATTACCCCTGGGAACGCAGTTGTGTCTTGCCTGTTGTTTGGTCCAGATTTTCCGCCTCAAATAAAAAAACGTCCACGCGCTGCAGCTTGAGTGCCAGTGGAGGCCGGGGCGAGTGCCAGTCCCCGCGTGAAGGCTTAAGCTGGAACGGCATGAAGGAAGAGGATCCAGGCCAGAGATTGGGGAGATAGGCCCGGGCTATTTAAAGACGGATTGGGCCACCGTCACGGGATCAACCAAACTGCCAATCTGGCCCGAAGACAGAAGGGGTTAAGAACACGGGGAGGGCCGGGCAGAGGAGTCGGAGAAGGGAATCTTGGGCTCTGTGGAGTAATCTAACACATGGAGCCCATAAGCAAACCCTGAGCTGAGCTGAAGCCATGGCACGAGATTGCATGGACGTTTGAGAGAAGACCCGAAGGACGCCATATATGGGATAACAACTGATATGAGGTTTGAAACAGAATAGACTCGCCTAAGATATGAGCTTCACGACATATTGGACTTTTACAATGTAGCTGTTTAAGCGCATGCATGAAGACTTTTAGACTGCAGAAGGCTAGCGCTTGTTTCTCAGCGAGTGCTGTGGCAGAATTTGCTTCAGAAGCAGAACAGGTTTGGATGAATTAGCTTTGATTTGATCCTCAGGGACTTACTGTGACAAAGAAAGATGGAGTAGAGAGGCAGCCATGTGTGTGCGAGAGAGAGAAAGAGTGAGAGAGTGAAAAAAGAGGGAAAAAAGGCTTGCTGTCAGAAAAATATGGTCAACGTCTTCAAAAGAGAAACTTTAGCTAATGGATTTTCCCGCCATGATAGTTTTGGAAGACAATCCCATGTCAGAGGTTCTCCAGATGTCTGTGTGTGTGTGTGTGTGTGTGTGTGCTTGTTATTTCTAGTGTGTGGAAGTAAATGTGGGGGAGCAGCCTACAGTCTTTGCATAATATACAGTCTTTGTGCCTTGGCGCCATCTTGATCTCATATCTAAAGCCTTTTGATTTCCTATGCATTGTGAACAAAAGGATGGCTGCTCGTACACAAGGACTGCCAACTAACCGAGCATAGGAGCAGTGTGTCTCTGAAACACCCATTACAATGTATATGCAGACTGAAAATGTAAGTGGCTTACTAACTCTGTGATTGCTACCTAAGAATAGTACACTGCATGTACTCTTTTCTCTCCTGTGAGGGAACTTGGTTTCTGCAAATATCCCAATTGTGATCTGGTGAAACACACACTGCTAGGTGAAGCACTGTGTGTGTGTGTGTGTGTGTGTATGTGTGTGTGTGTTCATGACTTTTGTGTTCATGGGGTGGTGTGGGGTGGTGGTGATAGAAGCTGTGTGTCCCCTCCCCCGTGGCAAAATCTTTAAGCCCCACACAAACACCACAGCAGCCGCGCAGCGACTCCAGTCGCCGATAACGACCCTATTCAAAACCACAACTCTAATTAATGCATCACTTAGCGACAGAGGAGGCGTTGCATAGCAACAGTGGAACTATGGAGCCATCCAGGGCCTCTGGAAACAAAAAATAAAAAAGCAGTAAGGGAATGATGTGCAAGGTGTGTGTCTTTTTTCTGATAATCACCAGCCTCGATGGGGTTGCATCACGCCATAAAGGATGACTGCAAAGGTCTCAATGGAAATGGACATCTATCACCTGCCTTTGCAAAGAAGAGAATGAAAAAAAAACCCTGTATGAAGACAGGCCCTCCAGAAGAGCTAAAATGCTATTGAAGCTCAGTGCAGTGTGTGGGTTTGGGCTCCTGAGAAAGAACAAGCATGCAGGCGGAGAACTAAAGTAACCTATTAGCGGTACAAGGGTGGCACCCACACACACACACACACATGCACGCATAGTACAACACTCTCTCATACACACTCTTATTCACACACATTCTCTCTCTCTCTCACACACACACATACACACTCACAATGGCATCATGTGACCTGCTCCGTAGAGCTCTAGTCTGGACTAATTGGCCATTGGTGGCTGCATTTTAAAGCTCTCCTACTCTCTGTCATTTTATGAAAACCCACCACACCCTAAGTCGGTCTTTCTCCCTCTTCTTTCTCTTTCTCCTTCTCTCTCTCTCTCTCTCTCTCTATCTCTCTCACACACCCACACACACACACACACACACACACACAGCCTACACAATCCATTATCCAAGCAGTGCAAATATGTTCCTGCTCTTTTTTTGTTTCTCCGAGATAGCTTGGGCTCTTTGCAGTTTTCTTGTGATTGTACTCCATGACCAAGTGCAGGAGAATAGCTAGGACAGAACAAAAACATTTGCATGCAATCTTTCAATCTTCCTCTGCCTCTCTATCCCTTTTTCCACAGACTCTTTCGTTCTCCCTTCAACAGAACTCCAGCCATTTATTGAAACAGATAAGGCACCCTGCCGACGAGGCATTTTGCAGGCAGAGTAAATTGCTCACTTTTACACAGGTCGCACATGTACAAACACACACACACACACACACACACACACACATACACTGAAAAAGAATGAGATCGAGAAAAGGAGGGTGGGGGTGTAATTTTTGTCTTTGTCTCCCAAGGGACATGTTGAAAATCTATACATAGACCACAACTAGCAATTTTACCTCCTACCCACCCAAAAGCATATTCCTCCTCAATAGCACTGACGTCTTTAACTTATTTATAGCAGCAAGTGTTTGGAGGCCAATTTGCACATGGCAGATGAAGATGCAGATATACAAACACACACACACACACACACACATACACTGTATCCCTAAGCACTGCATTCATTCATCAAATACCACTTACTGAAGTGATGACAAACAGGCCTGAAAGTTACACTCAGGAACGCAATCTAGAACAAAGAATAGAAAGAGAAAGGAAAAAAAACATCTATTGTCCAACTTCCATTATTTCTCTTGTTTATCTACCTTCCTGCCCCCCCCATATCATCATCATTTATATTTCCATATGGGGAATTATCACTGAAGCAAGTGGGAAGCAAGTGAGAGAGCATTAGTGAGGTACAATGGAGTGAACATGCTGGCTCTGCGATATGGTAATGGATTCCACTTCTGCTGAACCACTCATGCCCATGCGTTGCTTCCTCTGAGGGTAGGACTTCCTTTAACCGTTTGAACATTAGCTGGCCCGGTTGAGCCACATCCAATTCAAATTAGGGGGAGGTGCGACCAGGTAGTCTTTCTGTTAGGTAAAATAACATTGGCCAGGTTTCAGGTTGGCTTTAACAGAGCTGGGAAGAAGGGGAGATGATTGACACTCAATAAAGATTGTAAATACACACAAATATATATACACACACACACACACACACACGCACATAGAGTAACATTGTGCAGAACAGTCCTGTGGGGAGTATAAAGTGTGTGTGTGTTTGTGTTGTTTTCCCTCTAACTTCACCCTTGAGCGCATGTGGGTCTTTGAGCTGGTTGTTTGTATAGTGTGTGAGCACAGGATATCCTACAGAGAGGGGGGCAGAGCGGGCATGTTCCTTCTTCTCTCCCTCACTCTCTCTCTCTCTCTCACACACACACACACACACACTTTTTCAAGAAGAGACACATTCAATAGAATGTACTGTATGCACACGGCTTCTCTTGCTGAAAAAAAACTAGCTGAAAGGCTAATAATGTCTGATAATTATAAGCGAGTATTATACGAGTACAACACACAACACACTCACACACAGCCTCCACACTCCCCAGAGGTCTACCATGAAAGAGTCTGTTTCAGTTTCCCCTACAGATAAGGTGTATGAGATCACATTTAAAACAACACGCTCATACATGCATACACTTACATGTGTGAAAACACACACGTGCATGGACACACACACACACACACACACACACACACACACTTTTAGGTCCACTTCCATCTGTGTAGCTCTTTTCCTGCTGTCCTTGAAGGCAGTGAATCGACTGACAAAAGAATGCACTCTCTGGTCCCCTGAAAAGCCAGCCAGCCCAAGGCCAAACTACATACAGTACCAGCGGAAGTGGGAGTGTGTGTGTGTGTGTGTGTGTGTGTGTCTGTGTTTGTGATGTGAGTGTGTGTCAGTCTAAATAAATGTATGTGCACAGCGTGCATTCTGTACCGTGAAGACAGGTTTTGTGTTTTGTGAAAGGCAAATACATTTTGCCTTGCCTTGCCTTGTGGGAAATCTATCCTAGCACTAAAATGAACTGAAGCACTATCCCCTAACACTATGCTCCTTAAGGTTTCTGCTATGTAGCTTGATTGTTATCCTCGTTTTGTAAGTCGCTTTGGATAAAAGCGTCTGCTAAATGCATAAATGTAAATGTAAATGTAAATGTAAATCAAGCTACTGTATTGATTGACTGTGGACTGTGACTGGCAAACCTCAGTCTTTTGCTCCATCCTCCACTACTCTCTCTCTCTCTCTCTCTCTCTCTCTCTCTCTCTATCTGTTTTCACCCTCTCTCTCTCTCTCTCTCTCTCTCTCTCTCTCCCTCTCTCTCTCTCTCCCTCTCTCTCTCTCTCTCTCTGTCACAGGGCAGTAGGCTAGGTGCTAAATACAGTGCAGAGGCATAAGGATGGAGATCAATGTGTCATTTTCCTGCAGCCCGCATGACCCACTTCTGTCTTCCTTATAGATGAGGGAGAGGCTGTGTGTGCTTCTGCATCGGTGTGTTTGTGTATGCATGCGCATGTGTGTGTGCATGTGTGTGTGCATGTGTGTGTGTATGTGTGTGTGTGTGTTGGCGGCCCATCGATAACACAAGCCCTTTCTGCCCCCCTCTTTCCCCCCCTCTTCTATGGCGTGCTCCTTCAGGGAGATAACAATAGGGAAATGGTCCAGCGAGGAGCACCGCCCGTGGCGTCCACCACACCACTGCACTCAGAGATGTAGGCCACCCGCCAGAGAGCCTCCCTGCATGATACTCGGTCTGCTTCTCGCCTGCTTTCAGGGTTCTTTGTGCTCAGGGCTTAAATGCTTGTCTGTCCATTGTCTGCTGTCACTGTGTGCTGTGTTGTTGCAAAGCCACTTGTGAGGGGTAGTTCTGCAAACAGTCGGGTTGGTTAGCGGAGGGGTTGGCAGGCTACTCGCACTAACGCTGTGCCTCTCTGGTGAGTAGTTTTCCTTGGAACGGCGTCCGCCTCATTTGGTTATATTGGCCACAAGTAAATCATTTATGCAAAAAAGGGTAAGCAGTAAATTTTAAAACTGATGTAGAAAAAAAGGTTAGCTGTTAGTAGAAAAATTGCAAATCATGCCTTTCTGCATGATAATGACTTTTTGAGAGAAATTAAAAATGCCTTGTTCTTAGCAAAGAAACATACTTTATAAAGTGAATAAAAATCTAATCAAATCTTTTTTTGTGTTTTGTGAGCCATTTTTGATGTTCAGTTGCAAAAAATACATAGCTCAAAGCTTAACATGACATACAGAATCAACCATTTAATATGTATCTAAAATACAGGAGGTTTATGGACCTTATGAGTATGATCTGTTTTTTTAACTGTACAGTAGGCAGCGTCACTGGGTGCAGGCCTCAGGGAATCAGCGTTCACGGGCATCTTCGCAGGGCTCAATTACTGTCAGACAGGCAGTGTTGGGTCTTCAGTAGAAACTGTACTGAACAGCCCACTGACAGCACAGCAGTGGTGTAGCAGCTACAACACGGTCTCAAAAGAGGGTCATGGCTACCGCTCCCAAGGTAACGGGGCGTGTCAGCACGTGCCCATCTATCCTCCGCTTTATCGAGCAGCCTGCGGGGTTGCCAGGAGAGATGGTGGGCTCAAGCCAGCGCCTGGCCGCATAAGCTCATCAGGTCTTCACCCACGGGCTCCATGCTAGTTGCACCCTGACTGCAATGTAACACAGTCCAAGTATTAAATTAAACCTAAGAGTACTGTAGGTACAATGACTCTAAAGATAACCAGCTAACTGCACAATTACTATTAATGATGGTAATTGACAAAACATTTTCCCGATCCATCATTGCACAACTGGCATTTTTTAAGGGCATTAGGCATTACCTGTACATGGCTATTTCAATCAGCAGCAGCAGCGAATTACAAATCTCTACAAATTACCCACATTATTCAACATGACAATTTGAGGGAAATGGGAGCAATAAGCTCTTCTGATTATTAATTGATAGAGAGCTCAGAGCGATTCCATTATAATTGCAAATGCGCTGGAGGCCAAAGAAAAGCCATTTGACTGGAATAAGTAGTTGGTTTAGGTGCTGACAGGTAGACTAGAGAAGGAGAGGTGGAGGGGAGAGGAGGAAAGGAGGAGGCCAGACCGACAGAGGGAAGGGTCAGCCTTTGACAGAAGTGTCCATTAAATGAAAACATATTAGGCTTTCAGGGCCTAACGTGAGTAATCCTTCAGTCAAACAAATACACCCATCCACCCCCCCTCAACCGAAAGCCATTCAACCCCCGGAGAGCCATCCTGTGTGTGGACTGTCAATCAATCACGCTGCCTAGACAGAGAGCCTCTAGAGAAATGGACAAGATGCACATACACACTCAGAAACACACACACGTCATACATACAGAAGACAAACAGGTATGTAAAACACACACACACACACACACCTGATAAATACTATAGTCTACAAAAAGGGGGCACAGAGAAAAGGAAGGAAGATAAATTCAACAGGAAGGAAAGGTTAGCTCGAAAGAGGACGGGGGACAGTCTTTGTGTGCCGGTCTCAAAAGACTCATTCGCTCGCCTGTGGCCATTTGCGTCAATACGTCCTCTCCATTACTGACGTCAAACACGCTGTGGCGTGACATTATGGGATGGCAATGGATTCACAGACGGCTGTTCCAGAGGTGTGAGGAGAGCCAAAGAGGGGCTTGACCTTCCCGAAGAGAGGAAGTATCGTCAGCACAGAGATGGAAATTGACCAACTGTAACCCCCTCTCTTCGAGTGCTTTTGCAAAGACCCACTGACCTGGATTGAGGCTGTCTAGCGCCGTCCCTCTCTTCCTCCCAACGAGATTTGACTGGCAAATCGTCGAGTCACATCCAAATCTCTCATCTCTTCTCTGACACACAAAGCCCCATTCACACCCGGCTCCTTTCCCATGAGCTCTGGGAGGGCAGAGGGTTCTTATCTCCTTATTCCCCCCCTCCTGTCTACCCTGACCAAGCCAGACACAGTCACAGTCACAGCCAAAACCCAACACCTCTGGCCGACGGCAAAGACTATTCTATAGGGAGCCACAGGAAAGGAAAGCACTATTTTTGTTTTATTCCACTGGGAAAAGAGGAACAGCCTTTTTCCCCCTCTGCAAACTCTTATCTCTCTCTTCGCTCTCTCTCTCTCTCTTTTTCTCATGGATGCTGGCTGACTATTGAGAAGAAACAATGAAATCATGCAATCAGATCCAACGTCTATCCACTGCCAAATGTAAACACTGTATGCTGACAAAAGCTCAGTCGAACAAATAGAGGGTACAAATAGCAGTCACTGAAACGTTGTTTCTAACAGAAATGGTCCAAAGGAGGGAATCTTGCTTTGAAAGTATCAGAGTAGATCAACAAATTGTGAATCCTGGAAAATCTTATTGGTAATATATATTCTAGCATGAGAACACGCAAAGTGATCAAAATTTTATCAAAATTATGCAAAAAATGTATAATGCTAAACCATTTCCTTTTGTGGGAAGCTGGCAACGTTGACTCTCAATCTAAAACCAAAGGGCAACTCTGCGGCTGTCAAATCATGGCTCATCTTTCCAGAATGATTCCCCTCTGACAGTTACCATACTGTAGATGCTCAGCTGAAACTGGATGGTTCCTCATGACTTGTCCAACATCTTGATATGCCAATAAGCCAATGCGGTGAACACGACAAGATTCCCAATATGTTTGAGCTTTTGAGAAACAACAGTGTACAGCAGTCAAGCATCTTACTTCAAAGAGTCACAACCGGGGTTAAAGAAATGGTTAATTCAAAGAGCCGAGATCCCTGAATGAGAACCAGACTCCTGCCCAGCTGTGTGTTTCTTAAGCAATAAACGTGCACGTTTCCACCCTTGTTATCTGATTCTCACTGGCTCTGGAGGCCACAGCCTTGTGTGCCCTCTCTGTCCCTACCCCTCTCCATAGTCCAGAGTCAATTTACTTCCATCAAAAGGTCTCTCATCAGTCACCCATCAAGGTGCCCCTCTGGAAGTGAGTTTGCACTCTTGCTCTCAAAGTTGACCTGTGACCTGGCCCCACCTGCAGTTTCCGCTACTTAATGATGAAAACCCCACATCTAGGCCCGCAACTAAATGCTTTATGGATAGGGTGCGGCACATCAAAAAAGGTGAAAGAGCAAGGCGAAAAATATCTCAAACGTTACTACCAGACATACAGTGCATTCCTCGTTTTTATTTTACTTCATGTCTAATTTTCTTCATTCAATTGTGCTCATTGAGACACATTTTAATTCCCATTCTTTTACTGGACTTGTCCACCAGTACAAAAAGCTGATTTAACTATGCCAAGAACGGTTGCTTCAAGCTGAGCATCTGTCGCAGTCAATAAAAGGCAAGACGAGACACCATTGTGGGGTGGGGGGGGGATTAGCCGGCTTCCAAAAACAGTACCCTCCAGCACCAACTACTGAGCACCGTTTGAAGGAAAGGCTTGAGATATTTCCCCAACAACCATGAGATTTATTTCATTTGGAGGGTGACAGGACTACTTTGGTTACATAACAGCCAGAAACAAATTAACATCCTAAGTGGGTTCCTTTTTATGGTCAAAACAAAGGGTCTCTTTTTGTGATGACTACAATGGAGCCATTCCTTTGCATCAACACGTTCCCCTACAATTACTAGATCAAAGTTGAGAAAGTTACACTATTTGTTCTATCCATGTGGTCTTGTACTTACACTGCTATTAGGGCAAACACATATTATATGAATCGTCAAAATAACTACAATTCACTTTTGACATCCTTCAGCAAACGAAAACAGATCACTTTAAGGCACACGGAGGAAATTCTTGTCTGAATCTAATTAGAGGAATTCCTAACCGATAGCCTCTCAATTTTCCATTTGTGGGAAGATCATGCGCGAAGACACTGATGTGGTTTAACGAGTTGCATGTCCCCAGTTAACCACAAACACATTTTGCGGTGTCTGACAATGAGAAATGTTCTCCAGGTTCTCCTCATGTGACAGAGGCAGAGACTGGGCTCTCGATTGCTCTCCCACAGCTCTCTGCTGTGCTTCTAAGCAGAGCTCACAGGCCAGCAGTGAGAGCACTTCCTATGTTAAGGGTGATAATGAGGTAGGGAGGAAGGCAGTGGAGCAGCCGTAAAACCCTATGCCCCCTCAGCACAGCAGTGCTCCATGTTTGTGCACACCTTGGCTAGCCAGCAGTGAGAGAAACAAAAACCAGACCACTGTAAACACCCATCTCCCCCCCCCCCCCCCCCCCCCCCCCCCCCCCCGCCCCACAGCAATTAAAGGAGGAATTCAATTAAAAGAGAGAACCTACAAAAAAAATCAATGCAGAGGTGCCTGTGTCTTTTTTTTTTTTTTTTTTTACTATTATTATTAGGCGGAAAAGCACTTCAGAGCAGGAATGGCTGTGAAACAACAAGCCATCAGATCTGATTAGCTTCTAATAGAATTTTGGTTAATTAGAATCCTAATAGTGTTTAGCTGCTTTCATGGTTGCTTGTTGCCGCATCAGAACAAAAAAGCGACACGGGTATCCGATTCATCAACATCTCGTTATGCTCTGCATCAGCCTGATATGCATTCTAGAAAGTGATTAATGAGCACTTAAATCAAGGCTACTTGGCTGACAGTAAGCCCTATGCTAATTATGGCAGTGCTCTTTAAAGTAGTTCACCTGATACATTTATTATATTCCAAATAGACTTTATGCCTTAAAGGCCCACTATGCAACATTTTTCATTTAATTAATTTCTTTTCATACTGTTTAGGATGCTAAAATTAGTCATTACACGGCGAACGAACGGTGTAGAATGCGCCACCGTGGCCAATAGCGGTAGATACAGCACTTGCAATGTTCAGCAGCGCGGACCGCCTCCAATAGAATGCAGTGCAATACAATGCAATACAGCGGGCTTTAGAGGGAGCTCGTGAGAAAGAAAAACAGAATGTTGCTTAGTGCCGGTTTAAGATTTTCATGGACCTTATCAAAGTCCTGGTATATAAACACAGATATAAAAGTCATTGCTTAACAAAACTAATTGGATGAATCAAAGTCTGATTGATGCACTGGACTATAGTGTTGTTGTGTAGTCCCTAGGGTCTCTTGCTTTTGGTTGTGATCATATGACCTCTGGTCACTTAGTGCTGGCCTCTGTCCCTCTGAAAATCATGTGGGCGCTCACAAACAGCTGACCATCCCATCACTTTAGCGATGTCTGAGAGAGGTGACCCCTTTGAGAGGTGAAAGGTCACAACGGGCTAGGTCATAGGCCATGAAAATGTAGCATAGGATACAGCTGGCATGCTAGCACTTTAAGTCAAAACTTAATTAGATAGACAGGGTGTGTGCGTATGTGTGTTTGTCCCTCCAAATATAACAATGAAATACATTTTACGTTTTCTCAGTCAAGGTTGCCGATTGTGTTATTAAAACAAGATTGGTTCGAACACAATATTAATTTGGAATGGACTAACATCACCAATACAATCCTCATTCTAGTATCTGCCATCCTCTTTCTTCTCAGCAATTATCATTAACATCTTAACGGCACCAAAAGCACAAGAGCCGCACTGCTGCATTTTAAAAACAACCTCCATTATCACTTTTGCTGTTGGAGACGAGTTTTATAAGGCACGAAAAAAAGATTTCTTTAAGAGACTGAGTGGTTGAGCGCATACTGTAATGGTGGCTTGGTTGTGCAAAGCTTACTGAGGCACTGGAGGAGGCAGCAAGGGCCAGTTTGGATGAAGCCTTGAGGAGGGAGTGGGCAGCACATATACATGTACAACACACACACACACAGGCAAACAAAAAAACAACACAACAACAAAGAAACACTCCCATGTTTGTTATTATTTAAATGCTTTTCCTTTTCGCCTGTGTGTGTGTGAGAGAGAGTAAAAGAATGAAAGTGAAACAACAGGCTTAGATAAAAAAGCAAAGGGCGCTTTGATGTTTGGTCTGCCCAAGTCTCCCAGCGCTCCAGGGAGGCCCATGCACTGAAAACCAAAATTCAGTGTGGAGGGGATTACTTGAAGTATGAGAAGATGTGGACCTGGGTCTGGGTGTTTATTTGTGGAATTCTTCAAGAGTTTGCATCCGTGCCTCCGTGGACGTGCATCTGTGCGTTCGCTTGTGTGTGTTTATGAGTGTTTACAATGATGGCTTATGTGTGTTTGGGGGGGAGGGGGGCTGTGTGAGTGAGAGAGAAAGAGAACGTGCAAAAAAGAAAGAAAATGAATGTTTAAGTGTTACAGTAACAGTGTCACTCTGACTTTTACTCCAAGTGTTTCTTGGCACAGTTGTGTCTGGAGGATACATCAGCCACAGAAACACAACTTGCAAACGGAACACTTCTGAAGATTCCTGCTGCGAGGACACCCACACAGAACCTCTGGTATCTATGTCTCACCCCACAAACAAATCTATCCTGCACCCCCAGTTTGTTCCGCATACACTGATCAAACAGCATGTTTACGTGTCCCCTGTCTCCACACCGTGAGAAGGGACTCTCGGAGTTGGCTACTACTTCTCTACTTCTTGCCTTGGTCAATGAGAACCCTCATAAAAACTCTATTGGAGTGCAGGCAAGTTAGCAGCCTGACTAACAAAATGGTGACCATCACTCTCCCATAGGCCTTCATTGATAGTTCTTCCTATGGCAGCAAAAAGGAAGGTTTGTAGACCCATGCTAATAAAACACATCTTCTCAAAGTGGCAGTAATTACTTAACATTGATTATATCTAATGGCTTAAGCTTGAAATCTTCATAGTTTGAGAGTTCACAGTGGTACACAGTTGTACATGGACATTATGTCTTTAGGAGCATGAAAAGCTCCTCTTTTCAGCCCAGGCAGTGGTGGGGGAGTTATTTAATGCACTCTGGGCATCTATGTGAGCAGAGCAGAGCAGAGCCAAATGGCCAGATTCCAGGGACTTCAAATTTTACAGTCAAGAACACGTACACAGCAGGATCCTCTCTAAAACTAGTGGGTCCAGTCGCCCAGTGCTTAAGGCCAATCACTTGTTTCTTGTTAAGGGCACCAGAATCACTTGCTGGTCACAATAATACAGTGAGTAACAAGTGGCACTTATCCAATTTGGGGGCTTCGGGGCTCTCATTTTGACTGACAGTGCTGAAAGCCAATGACACCAAAGAGAGAAACAGACAGGGGGACGGGCGGGGGGGGGGGGGAGCGCGAGATGGTGACTAAATATACCATGTGTGCTCTCAGGAGTATGAGAGATGCTGTCAGGCAGAGAAGCCGCTGCCCGCCCTGGCCCCCACACAGACATCAAAAAAGTAATCAGCAGTCAAACACTCCAATGCCCATGAGCAAACAGTCCAGGGAAGCTGGAGACGCCACCTAATTGCCCATCAGTGGTATAAAAAATGAGTTGGTTTAATTCCCTCCCACACTCCCCCAGTATACAAGGGAGTTTTATCAGAGGGCATTATGCCACATGTGAGAGATGCTAGCTATGCAACACTGGATGCTGGGGAAAAACACACATGGATAATTGGTTCACTGGTGCTTAACGATGTATCCTGTCATAGGATGCCCTATAAACGACTGTGATGTGTCCTTGGAACACTACAGCAAACAGGCAGAGCAAAGCATAGACTAGTTAAGCCAGTTTGCTGGATAGAAAAAATACTCTGGGTGCTGGTGTTAAGTGCTTTTTAAAATTTACATTCACGTCGTTGAGTAAATATTTTCTATCCAAAGCTATTTACCCTACAGGGGAGGAAACTAATTCTCCCGCCAGCCCCACAGCAATGCTTCATAAACAAACAATGAGGGAGGCAACTGTTCTTAGTTTTGAGCCCAAAACATTTTTAAAAGTCTCTAAAATACTGCATAGTGTTTCCAGCACCTTGGCACACACATTATAGACAAGGCCACTGCTTAATCAGGCTGACATTTTCATGTGTCCATCCATTATGGCCTCTACTCACAGCAGTCTCTCCAGCCCCAAGCCCTTCAACAGACCTATGCTCTCCTTGTGGTCATTCAGCATAGGGCCTTGACCTGAGCACATGTAAATCAGGCTGATTTACAAGCCATGTTAATGGCCACATGCTGTTATAGTGCACTTATAAGCAATGTATAGTAACAGGATATAGTACTTAAAGATGTAATACATTATATGTCAATAGTTAGTGGTTAGTTTGGAAGTACATTTTTACTCACTCATAAGCTCACTAGAAGACTTATTCTGAATTGGTCATTAAATTTCCTCCTACCTAAAAATGATGACAATATATGGGAAATAAGCAGCTGAAGGCCGCATGGACATGTTTAGTTTCCATGTTGTCATAAAGTAAGAGTAAGCTGTCTTTGGCGTATCAATGTAACATAAGCCTGACATTTGTAGACATTTTAGGCTACCACTCAAATACAGCGCATTTGGAAGACATTATATGAGTAATTCAACAACTATGAGACATGTCGTAAATGTATTCTGCTGATAAACATTTCACTTTAGCTGCTGTAGACTGGGTCCTCTAAATGAGCCACAGGAGTCTACCCATGGTCTTCATCCATTCCCAACCCATTTCCTCAGAGTAGTGCAAACACCATTCAGAATGAGTTCCACGGATTTTATCCACTCCATCTGCTCAAAAGAATTGTTTCTGGTTACAAAGGCATCTGTGACCCAATATGGGCTGGAATGAAGATTGGTATTGAGCTTCATCAGTTTATTTTGCTAGTTGACAAGGAGAAAAATAGGTCTACAGGAGATAACCACAGAATGCTTTCCGAGCCCAGAGTCTTTTGCTGGGATGTGGCGTGAAAACAGAATGAAAAGCTTTCGTCACATTGTTATCTCTGTCACTTCCTGCCTTTCTGTACTCAATTACATGGCCAGCACTTGAGAGAATTACTCGCTTTGCCTATCTTGCTCTCCACAACAGTGACCGAACAAGAGTAAGAGAAAAACAAAGTTCACCAAAAAAAAAGACAGGGAACAAAAAAATAAAGGAATAAATTGGCAGCCTTTTTCTCTAATTGCCTGCCACCCCACTCCTCCAGTCATGGAGAAGATCAAAGTTAATAATCCCCCATATAAAGCCCTCTAGTGTGCTCTTAGCGTTGTTCTGGTCATAATGGCCACAGAGTCTGGCAGTTAGTGCTTAAAATGCCTGCCTCGGCCGTCGCTGCTAAAATACACTGGACCCTCTAAAGGGGAGGCACACTGGTTCTATTTCACAGCCAAACGACTATTTCACGGCTGGATGGGTAGAAGGATAATTAGATGAGCCCCGAGCAGACACTGGTGACACTCTGCACTGCATCGCCTCCACAAACAAGGGCCACTGTCTTCTTTTTTTCTTGCTTTTATATCAAGGGGGAAAAGTCATCTTTTAAACAGAACAACCTTTGTTTTTTCTGTTCCCTGCTTATTCCAGGTTTCCCTACCGCCCACCCACCCTCCCAATATTCACTCGGCCACTCAGCAAGAGCATCCGGGAATTTTGATTTTGACGGATCTCATTTTGAGGTTGCAAATGAAATGTTTTACGGTCTTGACTCAGCAGCAAGCGGTGCGGCCTTGGTGAGCCAGTCAACGATCCGATGTTATGGACACCACAGGCTTAGTCATTTCCCAAAAGCCAAAAATGACTTTCAGCCGAGTTTGAATGCCTGTGCGGTTCCTCGGTCTATTGAGAGAACCCTGCGGGAATGCCAGTAAGACGAATGGTATGTGGCCAAAGTAGCCAACTACATAATGGTTCATGTAATGTTATATTCACAGCAACGGGTCCAGAACACAAAGATACATAGGCAGGGGCATTCATTTCCATCAAAGTTAAGTGCTGGGCAACTTTGGGCTGAGTTTGACCTTGTTCTCCCTCAGGGATTATGGTTTTGACATTTAGGCACAAATGAATCTTGTGATCCGCATACAATTCAGTACTGGTCTAACACAGCCTGCTGCAGGCAACCCTTTTTGGCAGTTTGAAATAAAATGGATAGTCTGAACCTGCAGTTAATTCTACTGTTTAATAACACATGCTCTCAGAGAGTCAAAAAGAGCTTATGATCCATCAAAGGGATTATAAAACCATATTGCATATGGAATTATTACAGCCAACCTTTTTCCTTTGCCAGGACTGTACAGTCCAGGGAGCCATTTCCTTTTATTTTGGCTGCATTTAAAGTTGTGTGGAAACAGTGTTGTTTAGAATAGACACAGGTTATAACTTGCAGAGCAGAATGAAGTCTCTCCTAATAAGCTATCAAGAACCATTCTACTCTATTCTAGCTTTTAAGATCGCCCTTAAGATTTCCAATAACCCAACAAACTTTTTGACAGACTGGTTCCCTCACGCCTTGGTCAATTAAATGGCAATAATATCTTTCAGCCACCAAATTTCTGTGGAGATAGGGAGTGCACATGGCATAGATACTTGGATGAAGTCTGTCTTACAGCACTAGAAATGCTTACACCCAATTGGTTTAACCGTAGCAATCAACCACAGGCATATTTTCTTTTTGGCAACCTAAAAGTCTTTATGGTGTCTGTGTGTATGTGTTTGTGTCTGTCTGTGTGTGTGTGTGTGTGTGTGTGTGTGTGTGTGTGCATATCAATCTTTTAATTCTTCTTGTACATTTGAAATACTTTGGTGTTTATAAGAGGGATTTTTTAAACCCACTATGTGTAAGTTTTATTTTTTTCGTATGAGAATTTCTCCCATCTATCGGCGAAGTGGTATACTGCACACGTTTGAATAAAATGTATTAGCCCTTCCCTTCCCACGGTCCTCATTTCCAATGGTCCTCATTTTGAAAATGGTGGCGCAAAATGAATATTCTCATTTGGTACCCAGCCACATCGGAAATTACCAAGTTTACGGGAACACTACAATTTATTCATGGAGGTAATTACCATCGTTTTACATTATAGTTTTAAAATAAAAAATGTATTTTTAATAAAAGACGAAGATAAATAGAAGATAAATCCTACACATAGTGGCTTTAAAAGAGGGATACGGAATGATTTAATCTTTAGCCCTGTTGTTTGAGATACAGTATATAAGAAAACAACATAATTGGATAATAAGTAGCAAACCAGAAGCTTTAACTGGATAGGGCACAGGAAAACTTTTTTTAACTTATGGCAGCACTCAAGAGGGATATGGATTGATTCACACACCAGATTTCCTCATTTTGTAAAAAAATCTTGCATTGACTTTAACTGGATTGTATTTTAATATAATGTAATATGTGACATTCAACTTTAGTCAGGTTAAGTGTTCTTACCATGGATAGGAAGACAGGGCCTCACAGCGAGCCTGCCTGGCCTGCAGGGGGCAATGTTCTCAGTCTGTCTCCAGAGGGCCAAGGGCCCAATCCCATCTCCTTCAGCAACTACTTGCTTGGACGTGACAGCTCTGTGGGGGTAAAGCACACATCTGAATCAAAAACATTGACATCTACATCGACGGGGACTTACTTCAGAAACTGGGAAGAAATAGTTATTAAATTTCAGGCTTGATGTTATTTTAGCAGCTGAAAGCAAAAGATAACCACAGAGAGCTGGACAGAGTGAAGGCACATATGAAAAAGCCAGTCAATTTTGTCTCTTAACCACACAATGTAGACAAGCTTGGCAGGACAAAACAATGCCACATGTTAATAGCATCAATCTTGTTTTAATAAAAATGTCTATCATTTATGATTTCAGAGGGAAGCATTACACTGTACCAACACCCAGAAATACAAATCAGGGTAAATCAGCACATTGGTGTTTCTATTCAATTGTTATACCAACTCTAGCAACTCCCATGACAAAACTTCTCAATGGGAGAAAGGCAGTAACTGTTTATTCTGATGGACAGTGCATCTTCATCAATTAATAAATTAAAGCCACCGCAAATATGCAACCAAAACAGATGCCTGCTACAAATCACTTTGAGCATGCGCAATGAGGAAGACACGCTAGTGTAAATAATAGTCTTTACTCTGAGGTAAATTAACTCGCTGACTACGGCTATGATAAACAGATTGCCAATTCCACATTTAGGTTAGCTCCTTTTGAGATTAAAATAAAATACAAGAAAGAAGAGGATAACCATTTAATGAGAGAAGGATGAAGAATGAAAGAAGGAAATAGCAGCTGTGGTGAAGGACCAAAACAACTGCAATAACACACTCTACACATAAACAAAAACTGCAACTTGGTCAGCTTTGTTCCTTGTCTTCAAGTTATATATATTTTTTTCCATTTCAATGAAAAACAAAAAGTTGTTTTCCATGCAGACGACACCTTGACCCCCTAGCAGACTTGGCCACCAGCCAAGGGCCTGGAGCAGTCTACCAAGAGCAGGCCAAGTCTCTGCTCAGGTTTCAGAGCTGATATGCCTCTCCACTGCTCCACCGCTTTTGAAAGCTAAGCTGTCCACCAATGCAAGCATCTGACATGAACAGGGATCAGTCACAGCCAAAACACGAGGGGCAACCATTTAGAAGTGCTGGATTAACCTAAAGAGGGAAGAAGTAAGGATCTCCGAAAAGTGACAAGACCCCCCCCCCCTCCATTTTTTGCACTGTGGTGAGAGTGCTGTATTAGATTTCAAGAAAGGAACACAGAAACTGAATGCCACTCAAAGGTAGGATCCATCCATTCTAGAGGTCTTACGAAGGCAGAAGATACACAAAGCAAGCCTGAAGAGAAAAGCTTGTGGTGAAGATGACTTTTCTGTGTTGAGTGGGTGTGAGGTTTTTGTTCTCTAGGCAAATGTAACACTCACATACGCACCAGCACAGCAAAGCTACTTGTGAGAACGAGAAGGATAAATCAAAAGAAGAAAGGATATAGAGTGAGGAGACAAAAAGACAACAAGGTGATAGAGAGGTGAGTGAGGAACATGATAGGCAAGTCAGACACAGAGCTCGGAGAGAAGTGAAAATAATGGCAATGGAGGGAGTCCAGGGATGAACAGCCAAGAACACATAAATATACAGAAAAGAAGAGAGAATGGCATGAGATTATACTTTATTCATCCTACATAAGATAACAAGAGAGACAAAGAAAGAGAAAGCAAAACTATGCTACATGACAACTTATTGTTTTGAGACAGTTTGTAAAACTGGAGAAACAATAAGCAAGAGAAACAATAACTGCTGTACCATACACAAGCCTTTTTTTCCAAATCTTCTATACCCACAGAGTGTAATCAGATTTATAGGCACACAACAATGTCTGTTTAACCTATCTGCAGATGTACCAGGTCTGATACATCTCTTTTTGAAACATTATCACCATTATGGCAGAAATATTAAAGAGAGACATGCACAAAGAAAAACTACTAGTCCACAGTAAATGGGTCATGGTTTACCAAGACTTCAACTGTAGTCAGCTGCTGCTGTATTGCCTAGCAGGAGGCTATGGCTTTGGTTTTTAGCCATGGAGATGAGATGCTCCCGAATGGGGCCACCATGGAACTGAAACAGCTGGACTGGGGGTGGGGGGGGGCGTTTCTGCAAATCCCTGCAGGCAAACAAAAACCTTCACCTGGAGAGTTATCAACTGGCCTGCCTATCAGCACAGATTGCATTTTGCCTCTAAAGAGAGACAAGGGAGGCAGAAAGATTTAGAGAAAACAGTGACAGTGTGTAAAAAAAATAATTGTTTTGATCCTTAGAGGTAGATGATGAGGACTGGGACCGTTCAAACTGACATGCTTGTTTGCTCTGAACCCTATTCTCACCGACACAGGGCCTAAAAGACGTCGCTATCTCAGTGGTTGCTGATAAGCTCCAGCGAATTGATGACTTCCTCTTTTTGTTTCTTCCGCTACATGTATATGTGATGAGCCAGGATTCAAAGGGATCTGCTCTCTCACTCATCACAGAGAACTCACCAGCCGGCACTGCTTCAAAATTGCAGAGCAATTATCTCCTCAACAGAAAAAAATGGGCAAAGGGGTAAATCGTGTCCATGTGAACAAAGAGGACCTTTTATTGCAGACTGCAGATCACATGACCGACTTGTGTTGCGTGTAAGTCAACAGAAAATGGCCACCAGGATGAAGGGGTGAGGTCCCAAGTGCCTCAATTGCAGCAAGCTTTAGTTAAATGGCAGCGAGTGGGAGGACTGATGGGGAGATTGTTCACTTTGTCTGAGGGCACACTCCTACGCCACTTGAAGGGCTGACGGACGCTTGCTCGCTCAATCGCTCTCTTTTTGTGGAAGCTGAGAGAAAGAGGGTGGAAGAGAGAGAGAAGCGAAAAAAAGAAAATGAGAGAAAGATATAGGATGGTAGGTGGGAGGGAGATAAAGACAGGCAAAGAGAGCACAAGTCACGTATGCAGATCCCCATCCCAGGCCACACTTGGAACAAAACAGCCATTATCTAAAGAGTACGACGTGGAGGAGGGATTCAGGCAGTTAACGCAAGACTGAGAGCAGGATTGGAAGAGTGCACTTTGATAAAGAGGTGAAAGACTACAGAATGAACAAATTAAGAAGAGAACAAATTGAGGATATGTGTAGAGCACCGGCATGACAGAGGCTAATGTCTAATAATGTCTTACCTTGTAGGTACACAAAACAAAGCAAAGCAAATCTCAAACAAATTACTCCTATTACATGAATATAATTTACTTTAACAACAACAGGACCAGGGCCCTCATTTCCAACCCCATTCCTGACAGTCTGGCAGATGTAAAACATGAAAAACCTGAAGCCATTTCGCTTATTATGACAAGGGTATTGCAAATCTTTGCCAGGTTTGTAGCATGAATGGATAGTTTTGTGTGGAAGTCCTGCCTGGTTGCACTGAAGTCTTTGCGTTCCCCAGAGTGAGCCACTTATGAGTTATAATGGCATGCACTGTAACAATGCAGATAATAAGCCTGGGCATGGAGCAGTGGTGAATGGACAACTTGTGGCCAACAGACACAATGACCAAATCAGACACAGAGGCCACCCAGAAGATGAGTTTTCTAGAACAATGCAGACACATGTCCCCATTGACCTTCGGTAGATGGGGAGATTGAGCATGATCCTCACTGGGGACATACACCAATCCTCCTCACTCTCCACTCACCAGAGTCCTTTCTATTAGAGGGCCCTTGTCTTGAGGCAGTATTTTTTTTTAATCATCCACATAAATTCATCACTGTGGCCAATCAATTTCTCAAGGCCATCAAGTCGTTCTGGTGACTTTTAACAATAACCAAGAAAATGCCACTGACAGCCATCTGTGGTTGCATTTGGTCAGAGTGGTTGGTCCAGAAGGCGTTCCAAAATAAGATTTGACAAAACGGAAGAAAAGAAAAGAAAATCCCATCTGTAGGTTTTACTACTTTTAGCTGGGGGCAAGTGCTCCAGAGCTCCTAGATGGATGACCCCAATCCCATGGGACCCAGCAGGGCTTGGTAAGTTGGGGGAGGGGTGTGTGTGTGCATGCTAGGATCGGGTGTGGGTGAGGGTGTTGCATTGTGGATAACTCCAGTCTAGACACATGCAGGGGCAGCAAGGCTCAGCATCTAGATAGGGGAAGGGGGGTACATGGAGGGGGAATGGGGGAGGTGGCAGTAAGGACAACCATCTGCCTCACAGCAGATTAATCTTGATTACAAGATGATGGGAGGGGGGAAGATGGATGTAAGATCCTCATGGCAATTTATCCTACACCAGCCAGCCTGAAGAGCAGACCGTTGGAGGTGATGTGGGTTCAACAGGCAAAGTGAAACAGACAATTTGTTTCTGTGAGGTTTCAGTTACACAAACATAGATCCCGGATTAATTACCAAGCCATAATCACCCAGCACAAAAGTAGACAAGATAAACAAAGATAAGCATCATCTGTAACACCCTAGTATAGTAACAACAGATAGCTGAGGAACCAAAATGAATCCTAAATTCCAGCTCCAGTGACAGAGCAGAGACACATTTGTCAGGAAATTAAGCACAAATAACACAAAAGTCCCTTTACTTTATGTGAAATGGCAGTCAGGCTCTGAGAGACTCTGCAATACGGGAGGAAAAATAACACTCCCCCCAAGACCACCACTCAGTGCCCCGGGTCCCTCTGGACAGTTTCATTTGTCATCTCTTCTTGAGTGAAAAAAGGACGGGGTGGGTTGGAGTGGGGTAGAGGGGACTGTTCCATTTGCCGTCTTGAGCCACCATTCTTTTCCTCTTTTTCCAAACACCCTCTCAATCCCCACACCCCCACCCCCACCCCCTACACAGAGTAACTTCATCTTTCATTCAAGGGAGAGAGAGACAGAGAGAGAGGGAGAGAAAGTTAAACAAGGTAGCCACCCATCGTTGCCCAATCTGCTGATTTGGCATGGACTGGTGCCAGATCCATTTGAGAGTCAGCTGCTATCTTGGCAGACTCCTTGGGTTTGCGACCCTGACTGACCCAAACCTCCTCTTAACAGTAGCCTGCCTGGAACCATCATGACAGAACCGGTGAAAGAATACAGCTAGGTTATGGGTACAGACACACATGGTCAATGCACCCAGACCACTAATACAGTATGTGTGCTCTGGCTCATTTAATCTCCATTATCCAATGTTCTTCAACCCCCTAGGGTGCATTTGTTCTTCAGTTTAACTCTGGTTCAGCTTGTCCTAAACCTTGGACCCCTGTTCTTGGGAACACAGCATGAGCCAACTGCTACATCTGTGCTATACAGGCCATGATCGACAGGGACATTACCAGGGACATTACCAGACTTATCACTCCTTAAATCGACATGTTTTTGTGCTTGCAGTTAATACACACTGCTGCCATTTCCTGGAAAAGAACACCTCCCAGCAAGCGGCTGAATAAAAATGGCAGTCTGCTTTATCTTTAAGTTTATCATCCACTGCAGAGGAGGCACATTAAACTCAGCTGTGCTGAATCAACCAATCTGTGTGTGAAGCTGGGAAGTAATTTGAAAGCCTGTCACTATGGAGTAAGCACTGCTAAGTAATCCTTAGGGGAAAAAACAGCAACAGAAAACTCTACACATTTGCCCTTGTTTTCCCCTAAAGCTTGGTGACAAAGCAAGACAGAAATGGACACAGGGACAAACTTCATTTGTGGCTCCACAAAAAAGCTCTGAGAGGAACCCAGACAGGCCAGGATATCCACTGAATTAAGAAAGCCTTTCCCCCTCCCTCTCCTTTCGGCCCCTGTGGCCCGTGGCACCTGTCATCACAACCTCCAGTAAATCATTAAATCTTATGACCATCACCATATCCGACTACAATGTGGAAGTTGGAGAGAACACAGCATGAGCTATTTGTAGATCATAGAATATTCAAGTTGCTAACATAGTTCTTAAAAAAGCATTTAAAGAGCCACTAGCTAGCTATCTTCCACTAAATTCCTTCTCATTAAATCACTTACATATCCTTGCACCACCCGGGTGGAAAATCTCAATTTCACAGCCAACCTTGTGGGACTAGGTGGGAAGCCTTTATGCCTGACAATGGCAAAAGGGTGGTGGGTGAGGGAGGTTAATAGAGTGGCCCATTGCACACAAAGGGGCCAGGAACTTGTCTTGACTGTGAGGGCATGTTAGCATTCCTGACAGGCTCAGAAAATTGTTTATAAGAGGGTTAGGAAGAAGACTGGTCTGCTATAGGAGACAAAAAAGGGGTCTGTTTTGGCTTGGGAAGATTGGCATCAAAAGGCACCACAGGACCTGTTCACACCTGACAGTTTGCCAATGCCAAGGAAAACTGAAGTGGGAGATTGTATGTGTGTGTGTCTGTGTGTGTGTGTTTGTGTGTGTGTGTGTGTGTGTGTGTGTGTGTGTGATGAGGCTGTTTATGGATCTATCAAAGATGATAGATACCTGAGATACCTTAAAAAGCAAAAAAATGAAACCAAAACAAATTGAAACATTTACTATTACTGATTACTGCAAAATCAAAATAACAATAAATGGACAACTATATCCTTCATCCATCTACTGTATGATGTTCTTTCATCAGTCACTAAACCTAATCATCCTTGTTACATGGAAGAGCATAACATAATGACCTTTCAACCATGTAAAATAAAACAGCTGTTAGAACCAAGAGCAGCAATGTTTTATGGTTTTATGTGACGTTCCTGTTTTCTACCTATGAGTTTGTGGATGTGATGTCACAGTCCTAGGCAGGAGGCTTCTCACCGAGATGACCAGAGTCATCTTTCACTGGAAGCGCACAGCAGCAGTAACAGTCCAACCAGGACAAAATGGAGCACTATAGCCCAGAGCCCCCCAAGTGTTCCTGAGAGTCCCAGGCTACTGTATGCTGACTCATAAGCTGTTGGCAGGCAGAGAGGAGCTCCAGCTGGCTGACACACAATGAGTGCGTGCTGAGAATGGACAAGTGCAAACCCCTCTCACCATTCCAGGCATTACCACACCAATTTGCATGATTCAAGGTCATCACCATTCTTTTATATATCTGCTAAAGTCTATTGTACTTCTACCAAGGTAGTAATAAGTAATAAGTAATAATTTTTATTATAATCAACGGTTCATGCTCAAGGACACTGAAAATCAACTTATACCACTTAGCCTTATCTATGTCTGCAATTATTCCTGTCTTAAATATTATAAGATGAAAATAAGGAAAAAAAATTTTTGAAATGATATAGTCTGTCAGTTTCATGACTTAAGTTTGGCAAAGAGGGAATTTGATAGTTGTATCTGTCTCTTTATTGTATGACTACTAGCATGAAATACACAAACAATTCCACATTCAAGAGTGTCTATTCTAAAGAAGCATCTTAAAATTTTCAAAATAAAATCCAGTTTGGTGATGGAATAAGATTTGGTGATAGGAGTCCCTGCCTCTAGGACTATGTCACATGGTGGGTTGTATCTTATACTAATAAGAAATGTCTTCAGCTATTGGAGTGGGAGAAAGGGAATCATTCCTGTTTCAAGTCAATTACTAGCTCATTAACTGCCCATTTTACCCTTAGGCTTTTCCTTTACTCTGGCTGGTGCCAGACTGTATTATAGCAGTTATTTCAGGATTTTAGTTTAGAAGCAATGCCTGAGTTCAAACAATTAGGATAGTAGGGATCAATATGCAAGTTTTTGTTTAATATTTATTCTGGAAAACACACTATCATGACAAAGGCATCTCCATTTTAATGAAGAGTTATAATCAGTCAAGCATGTGAAGTGCAAATGCAATACTTTGAAAGGTATCTGAACACAGCTTCAGAAAACACAGGAGAGGAGTGTAAAAATGAAAATAACATCTCACCAAAATGACAAGTACATGCAGCACTGACTGATTCAATGAACGTCAAGAGATGACAAGTGGATCACGACTAGCCTGAATCATCTCCACTGGGACAGTTATTTCCGTGCTTGCATAACGCAAATGCTAACATACGGTAGCTGGAGAGATTGCTCCTCCACTAAAACCACCAGGCTCTCATCGGCAATGTTTTAGGCTGATTCCAGAGGGGAACCAACTGTGGAACCAATCTGCTAAATCTGAGTAAGCCAGCTGATGTCTGTTATGCGTTCAGGGAGATCTCAAGCCTTAGGCAGGAAGAGGGCTGGTGGATGGTGGATGTACTGCGTTCGAGGAGCAGAAAGCCCCTGCAGATTTCAGTGGGAATACAACTCTCTCTTTCCATCTCTACCGCTACATCCCACCCTTGCTTCTTTTACTTCAAGTAGACTCCTTTGCCTTCTTTTGCCTCCCTTGCTCCTTCCATCTCTTGCTCTCTCTCCTGGTCTCTCTCTCCGCCCACTCCCACACTGAGTGCTGAATGTAAGGCTAGAGGGGTGGATGGTATTTTTAGCCATCACCTTGCACTGAGAAAGTGGAAGGCCCTGTGCCCTCAACAAGGACACCAACCTCACCAATAGCAAGAAAGAAGAGACAAAATGAGATGGCAAACAAGAGACGAAGACAGCAGGTTAGCGAACAACATGATAGAGAAAATGGAAAAGGGAGGGAAAGCAACCGCTAAAGATATGACATGTCCTGATCCCCTGCAGTTAAAAATGGACTTCCGTTCGAGAGAACGAGCACACATACTGTACATGAGAGAGACAAATCTTTTATCATGCTTGCATCACATCAAACACCTTTACCTCCCCCTAGGTCTTTCACTCCTTCTGCTGCACTGCTGGAGCAGAAAACATTTCCATAGAAGCCCTTTTATCCTCTTTTTCAATTGACAGTTGAGAGGGTGTGGGATTCTTGGCTGCCTAGCACAGTAAACTAAAAACACTCTTTAACATGCTAATGTGAGGTGATTCATCTTGGTCACCTAACCCCAAAAATCTATAATACAGTTGTCAAACTGCATAGATAAAACTCAGGCTATATTTAAGTCTTAACCTTACATCAGTTATCATGACTTTGGTATGAGGTCACATCCAGCTTATCTCCTGGAGTTGCTGAGTATTCAAATCCAAATGCTTATTTCTCCTTGTTGTAGCTATGGTCAATAGGCCTATTTAACCATCTAACACAGGTCAAGGATCCTCTCCTACATCTTGTCCAAGCCTAGCAGATACAAGAATGGGAGGAATGCTGTGTTTCTGGTGGAGTAAAAAGAACAAGAATCTGCAGACAGGTTTTTACAAGCTTCCATTTCATATTCCTCAGGTGCTTGTAAATATGTCCTCTCTTTGACTCAGAGTGACTGTTTAAAGTGTGCTCAAGCAGACATTGCCAGTTGTGTCTTAAAGGAAAAATAAGTAGTAGCTGGGCCCAGATGATTCTTAGAGACTCCACTACTCTTGCCTTAGAATGGCCTGATGAACAAACTCCTGTCAGAAAATAATGGCATGTAAAGACAATGGCCGGGTTTCCCAGATTCGTTAAGAAGCTCTTAACGCTAAGATCTTCTTTGGAGCGCTCTTTAAGAGCTCTCATTGGCCAGATTAGCGCTCCAAAGAAGAATTTAGCATTAAGAGCTTCTAAACGAATCTGGGAAACCCGGCCAATATAAGCACCAAGAGGAAATGTGTAAAGGTAACACAAGAAGGACAAAACATCCACTTCAAAATTCTCCAACTGAGTTGCTGAAGTGCCAGGTGTTGGAACAGCTCTGAACCAGCTGTTTGCTCAATGCTGATGAAGACATCAGAACAGCTACACAGAGCATGGTGTAGCTATTATAGCCAAGTTACCAAACATTAGGTCATTACCACAATGTAGGCATCAAGTGCAATGGAATGTTGAAACATCAGAGCCTAAAAGTAATTCTAAAAGTGAAATCATGTTTGACTTTTAAATGACCAACCAAACATTTAACCAAGCTCTTTAACAAGTCAGTAAACCAGTCAGGGTTAATGTTATAATAAAAAGTTGTGAATTTCACCTTGTCAGAACTGTCTTCTCTGTCCTTACAGTATGAATGGGTCATAGCGCTGCATGACTTTCAGCCTCAGACAGCTATGTGCAGGGCAGGAAAAAAGGCATTTCTTGAGTGGAGATCTGACCACACCAGATATTATCAGGCCTGGGGCCTTGAGCTGGGGCGTATGGCTAAGTTCTCCAGGTTCAGCTCTGTGTTCCAAGAGCTCAGGCTCAAAACACACACACAGCAGTGATCTGCTCGCCATGTTTTATCAGATTTGTGTGTGTCTGCAGGCCCATGGGCTGTCTGTTTACAACTGGGGCTTTACCCAACCCTAACTAGACACACACACACACTCACATATAATTGCCTGAAGGAGACTCTTCTGTTGGTAGAATGTACACACACACAAGCAAAAAAAAACTTTTAATAAAAAAATGGGTCTTCCATTCAGATGTACACTAGCACTATACACTGACTGTATGTTTTACAGACAGCTCAATTCAATTCTGTATCTCACACACACACATATAGTGTAGTACAACGCATTCAATGTGTTACTATACAGAAGCAGACAAACACCCTCTCTTGCACACACATTTGTTTGGGTGCATGCCACTAAAAGTGATATAATGTCTTATAAAAATTAAAAACGTAGCTTTTTCTGCCACGCCATGAGACCCACCACAAGTCTTCCTTTCACATCCTTATTCATAGTCAATAATACAATAATATAATTTATGGCTTGTCTCAGACAGTCTGTAGTGACACAGAAACTCCATTGTCCATTTCAGTCCCCTACTATGAGGAACCATACTGATGGAATGCTCCCTCTGCTCTCTCACTCTCTTCCTTTATTTCTCTCTATAAAAAATCCCCATTGTCACTCTGTCGTTTTCCTTCCTTCTCCATTTTCCCTCTCTTTGTCTCTTTCAGGTCTGAAAAAGGTCATGTGGTTTGAGGCCTCCCTGTTGCCACCTGCGTCTGCCGTTAAACCAGAACAACTGCCTCTCTTAAATAGCATCCACCAGAGGCACAAGGGGTGTGTCAGGAGTAGTGGGTGTCAGGGAAAAAGTAAGGCCAGCATTCAGTTGTGTATGGTGGGTTGCAGAGGTTTAAAACCTGTTCCAGTAAGCTGCCACGCTCTAATGACATCATAATTTACGGCCCCATGGAGAGCAGTTAGGGATTCTACTGTTTATCTGCACCCCACCTCTTCCTCCACTTATCAGACAGCCATTTGTGCAGGGACACGGAAACATAAACTTCCAAAGCACACACACACTCACATTGCAGGTGCCCCAGCTGTGGCGCAACATTCCCGCCCCGTGGTCCTTTCCAGATCCCATCCCTGCTCTCTCCCATTCACTTCCTGTCTCTCTTCACTGTCCTATCCATAAAGGCAAAAAAGCCCAAAAAATATACTTAAAAAAAAAAAAGAAAATGGTGTCATGCTACTGAGCCTCCATTTCAGAAATGCCATTTAATACAATTCAAGTTTTAAATGTAAAAGTTGATATTTTTACATTTACAATTTAAAAAAGTGTTCCGATCAAAAGATCAACCAATTTCATTTCTCACTGTTCAACTGTTTAGCATTTATGATAGCAATGTCTGGTGTATTTACGTTATTCACACGTATTCACACACAGGGAGAGTAATCTGATGCTATAGTCAAGTCAGCTTACAAGTCTGAACAGAACCTGTAGTAAATCTTTGCTGCATACTGAAGACACCCAGTGAAACCCCACCCCACCTCTGCTCCCTTATCCCAGACACAACTTGGCATTGTGACTCCAATTTACTCTTCTTGGCTGCATCACGCCGTGGTGTGATTGCATTATTCCTTTTTCTGAGTCAGGCAGCTTGGGCAAAAGAAAAAAAAACACTAGCAGGAACACAGAAAGAGAACAAAGAAATTCCATCAGAAAACAGCCATCATAAATGTGCTCGATTAGCCGACTCGGAGAGCGACTGCACCAAGATGGATGATATGCGTAATGAGTCCCTTTCTCCAAGCTGCCCTGTTAACAGTGGGTATTTGTTCAGGACGGCGTTTCCCGAGTGAACACGGGAACATTCTAGCAAAGTTGATGAAAATGGATGGGAATCTCATGATCCTGCTCAGTCTCACCCAAACCAAGCCATAAAGGGCATCCATCGGGATGACCATTTAAGCCATGGATAAAAGCAATGCCTGGCTACAATCTCACAGACTCTGGGGCATGTTCCATTCATCAAGGATGCTTCCAATTCTTGATGAATGATCCCGATGATAAATAGCCCCATATGGATCCTATTTTTGCTCCAAGCACCAACTTATTTATAACTGGGGGCATTATGGTATTGACTGAAAACCATCCATGTAATAAATAGATCTAGGCATTAACAGGCAATCCTGCTTCAGGGGTCTCACAAAAATAGATTCATATATATTATTAAGTAAACAGAAAGTTGATCAATACAACCTCAGCACGCTGAAAAATCATGAGTGCAGAAGGAGTTGCAAGTTAATAGCTTTTGGGCAGTGTAGTTCATATTGTCAACAGCTACTGGTAAAAAAAAATGAATTTAGTCAATATAGGCTCAGTTCTGTAGCTATTGTTAAGCTGGGGATTTAATACTCTTAGGTCTTTTCAGCACCTTATTGTTGGCTTCTTGGCTTTTCTCGGCTCCCCATTAACCCACCCAACCTCCCACCACACACACAAGATGCAGCTGAGCACTGAGATCTTTACAGAGATAAAGGCACACTCATGACCCCCGCCCTTTAAACACACACACATACACACACACACACGGATGAACACAAACACATGAATAGCTGTATAGCCTAGCAAATGCACACACACACAGCCCTTCTCCAGAAGTCTCATTCAAGGGGTGTTGGCAGTGAAAGAATATCTGTGCGGGTCTGCTGGGCTGACGCACACTTTCTGCTGAAAACGGGAGAAGCGAACTACCTGTCACGGCGTGACTCTACTGGCTTTAGGTGACTCAAGGGCTGCCTGACACTCTGAAAATTCCATTTCAAAAGCGGGTCAATCTGCAGCCAATATTCAAACTATGTGATAGACTAGGCTATCTACTGTAGCTGTCCTCATTTTAAATGGTAAATGGACTGCATTTATATAGCGCTTTTCTACTCCTACGAGCACTCAAAGCGCTATACAATGCATGCCTCTCATTCACCCATTCACACACATGCATTCATACTCCGGTGGCAGTGGCTGCCATGCAAGGTACCATCCTGCCACCGGGAGCAATCAGGGTTCAGTATCTTGCCCAAGGATACTTCGATGTAGTCAGATGGAGTGGGGCTCGAACCTGCAACCCTCCGGTTACCGAACGACACCTCTACCATCTGCGCCACCATCGCCCCAAATTTAGTACAAAGTATTTTAAACTGCTATCAATTTGAAATAGGTGAAATATGACTCAATCTAACCTGGCCACGTTAGATAAGAGGAGGAGCTCCTGCCCTGTTAGTCCGCATACACCTTTCACCTTAGCGAAAACGGCTAGAAAATTCACTGATCACTGAAATAGTGGAGTCCATGACACAGAAAACAATATGCAAATATCGGGAAGAATCAATGCTTTGAGAAATGCTTCTAGAAAACGTTGCCAAGGCAACGATGGCTTTTCAAAGCAAAGGATACAAAAGAAGGCGTGACAGTTTAGATGAGCCAGAGTAAACATGGCAAAAACACGAGCACATCTGATCTGTTCCTAGCTTCACACGAGACGCCACACCCCATGGCAGAAACAGTTGACATACATGCTGCTTTTTATGTAAATACACTTCTCACTCACAGTATCTCTAAGACACACACACACACACACACACACACACACAAAGACACAGGATGTCAATTGTATCAGGGTTTGTCTGCAGACAAACTAGTCTGCTGAATGACTGGATCCATTGTATATGTGTAAATAGAAAAAAGGAGGATGTAAATATGAAGGAAAGAAAAAGAAGACAACAGAGAAGGCTAGAGAGACAAAGGAGAGCAAATAAACAACACAACTCAACAGAGGAGAAAGAATGTAGGTAGGTATACATACTCATCCATGCTTTATTGAGTTGATTTTAGCATATTTTTTCCTACCTCCACCAAATTTTCTGAACTTTAATTTCTACTACGCCCTCCTACCTCTGCTTTCCTCCCATTCCTCCGTCCACATTTCTGCTCATAGAGTAACTGATCAGCATATCCGTGTTTATTATTAATACAATTCCTATCCCAAACTGTCTCTCCCTCTATCAACACCTTACCCATGATCTAATTAATGGACATCTACCACTGTGGCTACCACAGGTTCCGGAAGCCAACAGTTGGTATGGCAGTAGGATTCCTCTTGCTCAGTGACTGGAGTGGACAGAATATCTCAGAATATCTCCAGGCTTCCAGACTAGGCCTATTTCCCAGCAAACTAACGGAGCCAAGCTGTAGGCTAGTCTGGCAGAGCCATCGGCACACCTGACCTAACACATCCCCTCTGTGTCCATGAGAACGGTGCGTACAATCAGGCTTGACTGACTATGACACCGTGCCCACAAAAGCTCTGCTATGGGTACAACTGCCCATTTCTAGCGGGCACACACCTGATGGGCTTATATTGACTGTATTTATACATGTGTAATGACAATAAAGTTGAATATAATCTAAGCTAGTCTAATTCCTCTTCTTACCTCTTCCCTTAGCTTATTTTTTCTTTTTCTCCCTCCCTATACTTTCTCTTCCTGTCCTTCTATTCTCCTCTCCTCCACTCTTCACTGTCTGCCCACCCGCCTCTCTCACTGCCCTGTGCTGCCACATGCGAGACTCTCATCAATAATACAGCTCTGTGTTGGCATCCACATACACTAAGGGACTCCAGCTGGGGCCTTACTCCACAGGGTGTGTGTGTGTGTGTGTTAGTGTTTGTGTGTGTGTGTGTGTGTGTGTGTGTCTGTGTGTGTGTGTGTGTGGAGGGGGCTTAAAAGACCCTCTATCTATCTAGTCAGAGATGCACACGTGCAGAGGCCTAACAGGCAACACAGAGACCATCTCTCAACAATTGCAAAAGCCACACGCCCACACAAGCTCAGTGGTGGGTTGGAGAGTGGATCATAACACACACACACACACACACAAACTGTTCAGCACCAAGATTGGTTAGCGAACGGTTCACAATATACACAGAAATGCACTGACAGAGTTGGGTTGGCAAGTGGTTCATAAATAAACACACACAGGATCCTGACAGTTCCACTGTCTCTCTGACATATACACTCTCTGCATGCATCACGGCCAGGTGGTGGAGAATGCTTAAGCAAACACGCAGTATCCCTCTGCCTTCCTCTCACAAAAACACACATTTGGCAGCGGACAGGCAGAATCAAAGGCCCTGCATGTCAGTCCCATGTGAGGCCTCAGTGTTAGACAGCACTGCTTATGCTGAGCACACATGCAAACAAGCGCACACTCCTTCAATTCCACTCAAACACACACACACACGCACACACACACACACACACAGATCAGGTGCTTCCCTCTCACTGATGAGCCTAGCTAAATAATAAGCAGCACGTGCCGACAGTCTGAGGAGTGGAGACGACGCCAAGGCAGTAGGGGCCACAGCCCCCCCCCCCCCCCCCCCCCCCCCCCCCCCCC
>JAGFZM010000255.1:10000-12911 GCA_017657215.1 Limnothrissa miodon | reverse complement strand
TTTACCTGGAATTGTGCCAATAGAAAAAGCTTCTAACTGCGCAAAAATGGCCGAAGGGAGAGGAAACGGGGGAGCACTTGGTTAACAAGAAGGGTGGTAGGTAAATGTTTATTTCTATGAGACACCAAACATATCTCCCACAATGTCATACACAGCGCAGCCCCTGATTGCGTAATTTCACGTGATTTTTTTTTTTTTGCAACTAACCAACTAATGATTTTTTTTTATTGAAAATGTACAGCTATACATGGCAAAAACAGAGCACACAGTTAAGAAGTCTACCTAGAAGAGTAAGAGAAAAAGAAAAGACAAAAATAAATAAAATAAAAGTAGATAAAATGAAAACACACACATACAAAAAAGGGGCTGTCTCTACTACTAACCCAAAGTTTTCAACCAAGTTAAACATTTTTATGGCATTTTTCTGCCATTTATGACATTTACATTTATGAATGAATCCTAATGAAAATGTATTCGACCAAGCCCTCTTCATATCGGCTAACGTTTAGTCGACTATTTGGGGGCAGCCCTAGCGAAGAACGACGTGGAGAAAAAGAGTGCTAAATGTAAAATATGTTGACGTGCCGTGGCCAGATCCAGAGGAAACATTACCAACGCAAAAATCAGAAAAAAACGCAATTAGTTTTTTTCTCAAAATTGGGCAGCCCCAGCACAACAGGCTTTGAGGTCATTTCAAAAAGGATAGGATAAAATCAAGTCTTTGTACACAACAATTTAATAGCGTTTCAAATTGCAAAAATTCAAACATGACTGTGTAAACTGCACAATGTCGGACAGCCGGACAGCAGGACAGCCAGAGCAGCTGCAACCCAGCATCTCCCTCATTCAATCTTTCTTTCTCACACACACTTTCCCTTCTTCTCCCTCTCTCTTTTCGATCTCTCCTTCTGTCTCTCTTGCTCTTGTTCTCAATCTCTCCATCTTGATCTGTTCCTCTCCAATACAACCGTGCTGCCAGTCATCATCCTCCTTTCTCCATCCACCCCCCACCCCCCTCCCTTTGTGGTTGGAAGAGGGAGCCGTGTAGCATGAACGTCACCCCCCCCCCCACTCGGCTCTGTGGCCCTGCACGCCCCAGGAGAGCACACCTGCAGATGTTCCAGATGAACGTGAAATGGATCGCGATGAGCGAGATGGCTCCCCTAAGACGTCCCCGGCATCCTGGAGCACAGCCAGCAAGTCAGCGGCTCTCCTCTGAGACGAGAGAAAGAGAGTGAGAGAGGGAGGGAGAGAGAGAGAGGTCTGAGAGGGGGAAAGGAATAGAGAAAAGCAGAGGAAGAAAATGAGCTAGGGAGAAAAAAATCAACGAGATGAAGGCAGATGAAGGAAGAAAGGGAAGAGGAGAGACAATAGAAAAAGAGAGGTCAGAGAAAGACCAAGAGAGGGTGAATGCTTGCAAAGGAGTGAAGGTGTGATGGAGTGAGGTTAGCAGGAAAAAGACGAGATAACGCATGGCAATAAGAAAGAAAGGGGCAGACATAAAGAAGGGTTGGGATGAGGAACTAAGAAAGGAAATCACAAGGGAGAAGGAATGAACAAAAAAATACCATGAGAAAGAGACAGAGAGGGAGAGGGATAGCTTCAGAGCAAAGGAGTGAGAGAGAGTGCAAGTGAAAGAGAGGAAGCGAGAGGGGGGTCAAAGAGCCATCAGATCGAATCAGAGGGCATCGGCACAACGTGCCATCAAAGCCGACAGCCCAGAGAGAGCGCAGTGCAGAGAGCAGGAAGGGCCGTCCCCTCCCACTAACCCATGGGCACGTCCAACAAAATGGCTCTCTCTGGCTGGCAGAGGTTCCTGTGCTTAGCTCCGGTTCCTCAGTGTGTCACGGAGACTGTCACATACATGCCTCAGCAGACTCGTGCCAAGGCAACACTGCGCTTAGACAGACAAATATTAGTCTGGCCTCAGAAGCATTCACTTGGGGATCTCATTTATAAGGGTATATCTTAGACGCATTAGAGATTCAATACTGATTAATACTTAATGAAGGTTTTTTGTTTTGTTTTTTTAACTCTGGCACGACGAGTACCACTAAGACATTGGGATGAAATGTCAGCATGGAGGTTGGACAGCATGTATACATGTATAGATGAAAATAGTGTTGTCACGATACCAAAATTTCGATACCGATCCCAAGTCAAGAATTGCGAATCGCGAATTGCGAAGATTTTTGATACTCTTTTTTCAATACTTTTCCTGAAAAGGGAGAAACACTCTCAAATATGATTGATGTGCTTTATTTTAAAACTGGGGCAACATTCTAATCATAACACACTAATAAACGAACATATGAACAGCAGATAAATTAAACAATAGACCAAAATATGAAATATCAAAATATAAAAAATAAATAAGAGCAATGACATTCAGGGTAAAACAATAATAAATTTAGCAGCATTATCGTTTCACATAGGCCTACACTTCCTTTGCTTACAGTAGGTCTGTGCTCTTTAAATAACCTAGGCTAAATAAATCACTGACAAACATACACATGCTCTGATTATAATCATATAGCCTATCATTTTAGCTGATGTTTTGTATACTTTATTTTAGCAGCTTGCAAATGATTAACATCATCCATAAAAGTTGCGTTTTCAGAGATGTTGAATTAGCGGTAGGCAGGCTAATGTTTAGCCATGAGGATAATGCCCATCGTTAGCCTACTAACGTTATTTCTCTAGATAGCCTCGTCAAACTACAGTGGTGGAAAATAATGACTTGTCACTCAAAATAAACTATAGCCTTCTCATTTTACTTATTTTAAGGGCATGAACGTGATCATGTTATCTTTCACATAGCCTACTAAACTAACCTGTCGGTCTTTAAACTCCTTGTACAACTCGGCGTGCTTGTCGGCCAAGTGTTTTGCCAAGTTCGAGGTGTTGCCTC
>JAGFZM010000255.1:0-5000 GCA_017657215.1 Limnothrissa miodon | reverse complement strand
TGTAGGTTCGTCACTAATTTACGGATAGGTTAAATGCAGAAGCCGAATTTCCTAAACGGGATAAAAATCACTCTTCTCTGACCTGGGTTTATGACATTTTCTCCCCGAAATCGCCACCTGTTTCGCACCAGGATTTCTTTCTCGGACCAGCAATGCCATGGCTTGACATTTGCTCAGTCGTGTTTACTTGGCATACTTTCAATTAAAAAAACTGTGTAGAGCTGTTCTAGGCGTGTGTGTGACCGCATCTTCCACCTTCACGCCTGCAATCGTATTCCAGTCGTTCATGTGGATGAACACGCCGTTTGTCCATCTGGGCGTAGTCTTCAAATCAATTCGTAAACAGAACAGCGGATTTATTTCACCCGCGTCCGACTCTACTATGGCATGATGCCACAGTGGCAGCTTACGCTAAGGCTGCATTGCGTGATGAATGTAGCGAGTCGTTAACACACATTAATGTTACAGATATTACAGGAACAAAACTGGAATATCTGGTTTAGGTTGATGTTCTAAATTAATGACTGCAAGCTATGGCGTCAAGACGTGTCTGACGGGTTTCTGAATGGTCGGGGTGATTGTGACCGACTGTGGGTGACCAACACCAAGCGGACATCCCTGAGCAGCATAATGTGCATGTGCCTTCCGTACAGTAATACAGTATTACGTGAGAAACCCACTCCTGAATGGAGCTCAAGGCCATACTTTACTTGTGAGTTGAGCTGTGAAACAACAACTGTTTCAGTGTATTAAAACAGCGACAACGATTCGCGCATATTGTCTTTCAATAATATCAGTTCGCTAGCAAGCGGGCTGGCTCTAGGTTAGCAGGGCAGCTAGCGGTTAAGTACGGTAGCTACCTGCCTTTTCTGCGCTGAAGACACCATTGGTCGTCTTACAATTTGCTGAACACATGAATAATTCGAGATAATGAGAACAGCGAACAAACCTTCTCTAACACAGCTATGGTACAATATTATGGGCGTCAATTTAAGCTTAACTGATGAGAGTAATTGTGCTGATGTTACCTTAAGCGCTTGTTCCTCCTGTCAAGCAGTCCGATGCAACAGCCGTGCAATGTCCTCAGAAGAAGGCGTTTGTCTTATCAGCCGAGGAGGCTATCCCTGATATTAGCCAACAGCTGGATTTTAGACCGCCTTAGCCCAAAAGGTTGACTTCTTGCGCGCTTTTGCGTCAGTCGGCTTTACCTCCTTGGAGCAAGCAGTCCGCGTGTGATGAGATGAAGTGACGTAGCTAAGATTTTGTGAAAATTAAGATTTTCAGTAATTCAAGTGCAGTCTCATTGATCTTGCTGTGGAGTGCAGTAGGCACGCATTCACAACAAGACAGGACCAATGCGAACACTGCATGCAGGAAGCTTTGCCAAGGAGCTCAGGTCGATGGGAGGGTCTTGCATTATTCACGAGGGAGGCGTGGACGTTGGATCTGTTTATAATAGCTTCCCTAAAGTTCAAGGTTGCTTTAAATATTATTTGCATTGGCATATGGCGAAAGAGGATAAACTGACCATTAGGCTAATATTATTTTTCCTAAATATCCATTTTTACC
Source organism: Limnothrissa miodon (assembly GCA_017657215.1). NCBI lineage: Eukaryota > Metazoa > Chordata > Actinopteri > Clupeiformes > Clupeidae > Limnothrissa > Limnothrissa miodon. The sequence continues at coordinate 3,431 of JAGFZM010000255.1, read as the reverse complement.
ATAAAAAAATAAATGCTGATGAGATTCTTACCATAAAAAAATAAATGCTTATGAGATTCTTCACATAACTAATCGGGCTGCTATGTTACTTGTTAGTGTAGGTTTAAGCAAGTCTTTTTATCTCCAGTGACTGTTTCTGCTGACAAAGGTGGGCTTCACGAGGGTCTTAACTCGTTTTCTGAGCCTCCGTCTTTACATGTCAGAGATGGAAGTTGGGCTGTTGAAGTTGGCCGTTGCTTATTCTCACATTTCAGCAAAGAGCTCTTTAATGTAGATTTTATTTATTCTAGTAGGTTACCTAGTTGCTACCTAGCAGCCTGCCTTGGCATGATTTACTGCAAAAAGCCCACAGATCTCCCATGTTTTGGCCCAAAAAATCATAATCCTTCGTCTGAGAAAGTATGGAAACAGATATTGAGCCTGCCTTGCACCTCAACCTGATGCTGTCATGGGGGCTGAGATGTTGTCTGTATTTTTGATTCTAAGACACTTTGATCCAAAAAAAAGTCTATATTCATCCAGTTCAGTTAATAGGCATACACAATCTTCAAAAATCCTGTACTATAGTATTGTACAGCAGAACTGACTATGACACCTTACCAATTTTGGAACCAAAGCCAAATTCTTCTAGCTGACCACATGCACGTTGTCACATATAAACATACACACACAAGTGCATGCAAACACACATTCACACTCACACACATACAAACAAAGCCTACCTGTCCAGCCCTAAATATAGCCAGTTCCCTACTGAAACACCACATGTATCTTGGCCTTCTCTAAGCCTCTTCACCAGCTGGGCTCGCCCTCCTAAACCCCATGCAAATCAGGCTTATCACATGATACATCCTGTCAGATTGTTCACAGTTCACACACACACACACACACACACAAACAATCTTACCATCTGTGACACTGAAATGTACACAAAACAAAACAAACAGCACATATGAACAAGGCCCATTTTTGGTACTGGAGTTTAGCTGATAGAAAATATCTCCAGTTACATTGGAAACAGAAGGTCTGTGCAATACACAGCAAAACAAAAAAAAATACTTCAGGTTACCTCAGTTCTTTGGAGTCCAGTTGTAATCAAATGATGGCTAAGCAGTGGTGATTTGATATAAGAATGGGATTAGTTTCCTATCATGTGGTGGTTGAGTGTTCTGTCGTAGGCTTGGAGACAATGCATACAAAGAACCATGCTGTGAATGGATGGGATTTTAACGCTCCAAAAACAACGTCTCTCTGCTCATTTCCTGTCCTCGCAGGATGAACCATAAAACTCCTCACTCACACACACCAGCTTTCAAGACTTTCTAATTCCTGGATGCCAGACACAGGTGCTTAAAGAAACTATGCAAATGTATTCTCCACTCATTTTGCTATATTATTCTCCAGAAAATCCAGTAATTTAGTGTAACCTTGTGTGTTAGACTGCCACAATACACTTATTGTACTAGGCTATCATAAAAGTCTAGTTGTGCATACTAATTGCTAGGTGTGATTAAATTATATGTAAACAAAGACAATTACAGTACTTGATTTAACATTGTAGTGAGAGGTTACAAATGAAAGTGATGTTTCCTTTAAATTTGACCTCTTTACTCTGAATCAAGGAACACAGAGTTGAAGGAAGCTGACTGGAAATAGGATACAATGGAAGGAAATTGGATTTGTTTTAAAAGACCAGCAGATTACTTCACATTTCGATTCCGAGAGGACCCTTAAATGTCAAAGTCCTGTCTGTACTGCTGTTTTTATGACGTGTTACTGCAATGAAACTATTTCAATACAGGGCCCCTTTAGAAGACACATGACATCTGCACCCTAAGGCCATATATGTCTGGTTCATGAGAAGCACCATGTAGCCAAAATCCAGCAAGAACAGAGATTTTGTACAATAAAGCACACAGCTTGCAATCTGAAACTAGGCTGAAGCAACACACAGCTGCCATAAATGTTTCTTCAAACAGACCTTGGCTGACAGAGCAGGGGAGAGACATCTGGCAAGACCTGGACAATTATAAGTTACAGGTCTACACAGATGCAATATATCAAGGTAGGCACACATTTGGTGGGAACCTGTGAACACAGATGTCTTGTACCACTGTGCTGCTGTGAATCTGGCTTCCTGTGATTTGGAACCATGTGGGATGGAATGGAAAGCCCCCTGGAGGCATCATGCTCTTACTAGGCATTATCTGACAACCTGCAGCAGACAGGCGCTCTGTCAAAGTCTGAGGCTTTAGACATTGAATTAGCATTTAACCCCTGTTCTGTTAATAGATTTCAGACTGTTCTGGGGTCAGGAGACATCACTTTCTCTTGTGAGCTGCAACACTAGCTGGTGAAAGTGTGTGCTGGAAGATACACACTCTCTCTATTTCACACACACACACACACACACACACACACAAGCACATGCTTTAAATGTACTCATTCCCCCACACACAAGCATACACATATACCCTGAAGGAAAGAACAAAATGGAATCAGTTGCAGGAGGAATCCATGAGCCATATCAGGTCAATGCAGACCAACCTGAGGGCAGATTATAGAAAGGCAGTCTATCAACTCTCCATGGGTGCTACTGTACCACTTTACCACCACACATTAGAGGACAGACAACCAGAAACGGAGGAAACACATAACTAACAGCACAAAGCAGTGTTTGTTGTCTTTGTTGTTGTTGCTGTTTGTGGTGCTTTGATCCTGAGGTAGATTACCCATACACTGGAGCACGTTGCTATTATACTCTGCTGGCATTACCCTCTCAGGGTCCATGATTTTGGCGTCCGATTCCATTTTTAGCAAGGCTCAGGTCTCAAGGGTGGGGTACGTGAGCAAGTGCAATAATCTAAATTGGATTTCTTTTACGCAAGGCTGCCCGCCGCCTCCCGTCGTCTGGTCTGCGCCCCCTCCCCCCACCCTCCTTATCCCTGCCTATCTGTTCATCTCCCTTCCCACCCATACTGTTCATTTCTAACCCCACCACACAAGATGCTGATGGGGACATGGAGGAAAATACTAATTTAGATTTAATACTCTGTTGGGCAATTTTGATGGGTTGGTATAGGCTGCAAAATGTTTGTGGTCGTTGTTCCTGTCGTTCTTGTTGTTCTTGTTTTGTGTCAGGCACACAAGGGAATGCCAGCCTCCCTGGACCTGACACCTGTATCAATGAACAATCCAGTGCACGACTGTATCCAGTCATGTGATAATAACATCACTGGGAGGAGTGTGTTTTAAACAATTTAATGTTTGCAAAAACTAAACAAACAATTCATACACAGTGTGATGAAAGAAACATTGCTTACTTAAAAGAAACATTGAAAGTACTTAATGCATGTGTAATTTATAACTAGAGTCTAACAAAGTGAGATTATCTTAATACAGCATAAACATGCAATGGCTGTAGAAACAAA
>JAGFZM010000254.1:187418-200484 GCA_017657215.1 Limnothrissa miodon | reverse complement strand
TAAGTAAAAAAAGTGCAAGTAGGCTTAAGGCATTATACTTAGGTAAAACATACAGTATATATAAGACAAGACATAACATAAAGTAAGTGTTCCAGCAGCGTTGGTTTGTTGTTCTTAGTGCAACACAAGATTGTAGCAGCAGTAGTAGTATATAAATAGTAGTAAAAAAGAATACTTGAATATATAGCAGCAGCTGTGTGCAATTGCAATGCACGGGATGATAGCTGTTCACCAGTCAGTCAATCATATCTACCAGTGACAACGTTCAGAGTCTCACAGAAAGCGAGAACACTACAGTAAAGAGAATAGGAAAATAAATGCCTTCTTTGGACTGAGATCAGAGGTGAGAGTGAAATTTCTCTAGGACTTGCTCTGGTACTGACTTCATGTCAGTCAAATGTGGGCCTGACCTTTCTACCAAACCTCCATGGGTTGAAGAGAGCTGCCTTTCACGCGTGAGCCAAACACACCACACACACACTTCTCTGAGCAGCACAGAAATAGAGCGATGCATAACTTTTTCTGTCTGCTCAGTCAATGGAGTAATAAAAGAGATTTAATGGAAGTGTGTGGGTAAATCCAGTAAGCCAAAGAGAGCTCTAAGCGCATCTAAAGGATCAATGGCAGATCTCTGGAGACGAAAGCACACGCTCCAGGCAGGCATGCCTTGACTTCTGTTCTCATTGCTTGCAAGAATGTGTAGATATGTAGTTTTCTCTCCTGGTTTTCCCCAATGACCCTGTCCACCACAGTGTCAAGACTGAGTCAACCACCCTGTCAGTAGCCTATATACAATAAGGTCTGTTCCTTTAAATGCCGTTGGATAATGGAACAGAGTTCAATCAATTCCCTCTGGTTTATAACAGAGGAAAACACAAGAGTCTTCGACTGATGATTATGACTCTTTGGGTTCACAATCAATCTGGAGCTTATCAGCGTAATTATAAAGAAATAACCCAGCCACTCTGCTCTGTGGTGTAAAGACGGATGGGATTACGATCACTCCAATTAAAAGAGTCCAGGATCAATATGGCTAATCAAACAAGATGTCAGAACACAGCTCACTTAAAGAGCAAAGGCAAAAGCTGACGCGCCATAAAGCTCAAGGCTATAGAAAAGGCCTCTGCATAGGCCAATATGTGATTCAGGTTAATATCGTTGTCTTACAGGTTTCTAAAACACACTCAACTCTCAGGAGGTTTGGGGTGGTTAAATCCTTTGATATAATACAGGAGAAGCAGATTTAATTCATAGCCCTCTGTAGGGTGACACAGGAAATGATATCGAAGGCTGTGCAGGTAAAGCTCTCCCAGACGACTGCGTTCAGAGATCAGTGGCACCCTGTCGGAACAAAAGCAGACGTGATGCTGTGCGGGGAGATCTGATGCAAGCCTTCACTGTTGGCTCTGAGAAAGCAGTGGAAGATGCTTATCTTCCAATGACTTCCTGACACTCACCAGGACATCGCTTTTATTAAAGATGACGAGATCGTTGAAAAGAAAAATCCAGACAAGGGAGAAAATAGGTTTACTCACTGCTATTGCTCCATATGCTAACTTCTTGGCACGGAAGCGTGGAATGTCATCAAAACAACATACATTACAATTGTAATTCGAATTAGTGAATAATTGAAAGCAGCCTAAAAGTTTTGATGTTCTAACATAAAGTGTCTTTGAGTTTGCTCAAGCTAATGGATTGGTTCAAAATGACAAGGGACACTGCAGAAGGGACATTTACAGTCTTTGACTTTCAGGTGTTTGACAAACCACACATCAAAGACGAGGCTTACAAAACAAATCTTTATTTAATGAAATGAATCTTTTTTTCTTCTTCTTTTAGTAAGGTCAAGTATGAAATAGAATGTACAAATATTTTACAGTCTTTTCTTTGAAAAATAAAAACAACACAAAACTAAAACGCAAAGAAAAGGAACACCAAAAAAGGGATGAAAGGGCTTTCATTACCATTTGCTTTCCACATGGGAGACGTTGGTTGCAGCAGAAAGAGTGGGGGAGGGGATTGGGAGCCAACCCTTTTTAATGGGTCAAACTTGCTCACCAACTGGCATGTCAGTCTGGTCTGCTAGCCATGACTTTTCAAGCCTGGTTGTCACTAAAGAATTCTCAATCTAAGGGTGCTATTATTTCTGTATAATGTCGCTATTATTTCATGTACTATTTCAGGTAATCATTCATGAACATACATTTTGAAGGACCAAGGTGAAGGTGGCATCATGAAAACCAATTTAAATAACTAGGAAATGTGTATGACTGATACAGGAGGCACCAAATATCATTGGAACATCTCAATTTTCAAATGAACAATTCCATATTTATGTTTTGCACTGGCTCCTCTAATGTGTGTTTAGTCATTGCAGTCCTATCAATTGTACGTTGCGGCTCTGACAAGCTTTGGGAAACATTACAAGGATTCACATTTAGTCATAAAATTCTGACTAAATGGCAATTCTGGCAAAAAATAACTTCAAAGTCGAACTGTGAAAAAACACTTTTGCAAATACTTTGAAAGTCAATCAACCTGCATCTGATGGTTAGTTAGAAATCCAGGCTTAAGGGCTGTTATAATATATCATTTTTGCCATTTAAACCATACGTCTGCATACAGACTAATGGTATCAAAGACAAAGTCTCCAGCCCAGACTGTCTGAGAGCACGGAGCACCCCTAGAGGTGTGCACCCTTGACATTAGGATTTTTACAGGATCTTTAGAGCTCAAAATTACAAAGTGTGATAGAAAACAGCAATAAACAAATGTCAGACAACAGAGGATGATAAAAGATCAAACTGGTCACATTCAGGCGTCAAGGAATTTACTGCTGGTAAAGAACAATCGATCCTAAAAAGGAAACTGGAGAAAAAAGAGAAAGTCTGTGTAAAACATGGATTTTTAGCTGCTGGCCCTCAAGGACCTCTTTCCAGGCTCTTTGGCATTTGTGAACCAATTCATTTTATATTCAGCATTTTTCTAATTGAATTTGTATAAAAGATCATAGGAAAAAAAAAACTAACTCAGATAAAAGTTAAACATTTCCAAAATTACCACTTCTATTTTCACCACAGAAACATCTTTAACGTGTTTGTCAACAGCTTTTACAACCCCAGCTAAAATAGATTGCCAAGGAACTATATACTGTACAAACAGAAATTCTTCATTATTATTTATCAGTTTACACACTGTATTTACGCACTCACACACACTCACACACACTCACCCACACACACACACACAGTCAGTTCCTGTCCTGGGTAGCAGATGTCAGGGCAGTGCAGTTTGTCAGGGCCCATGGGCTCAGGGAAGTTAAGGAAAGGCGAGTGCTTGGTTTAAAGTTTCCTGCCTCACATGAAGTCATTAAGCTCGGCCTCCAAGGCGGCTGCCATCTCATCCGCCTCCGAACTGCTGCCTTCCTCGTTGGAGTCCCTGCTGGACTGGCTGTCTGACAGTGGAGCGTCCTCTCTGGCCGCCGCCTCCTCCACTTCCGCTTCCTCCCGCTTCTTGGTGCTGATCTCCTCCAGCTTCCGCTTCTGACCCCTGTGAATGAGAGGACAAGGCTGGGGTTAGGGGACACTATGGATGATGGCCAAGAGTGTAAGCAAGCAACAGCCCCGCTGGGATGGTCCATGGTATGATGAAGCTCCCCCAGCTGGCACAGAGCAATAATGGTTATCTTCTACTTTAACAGATCTCTGACAAGCGAAGCAACACACACACACACACACACACACAAATAAACCACTGAACATTCCGCAGGGGACGGAACAAATTCTTTCTGGAGTACACTTAATGGAAAATCATAGGAATCGGGGGGCATATCAACACGCACTAATTATTGTAAACATCTCGCATGGGCAACAAAGCAAATAAACTGATCTCCTGAAGATGTGGTCTTATCTAACATCAGTCACCAGAGGGTCTTTCTTGCAATCATTTTCTGTGTATATTTCCGGGCAACTTTCATACTGTGGCAGAACAAATCATCCACCGTTAATGACCGTGCCCCAGCGAGGCATTCCGCCGGTGTTCTTCCAGCTTGAATCAGCTAAAAATAACTGACTTTTGATCCTCATTAACACACAAAACATGATACTATAAAAACAGTCACCCATGTCTAAAGCCAGAAGAGAGTTGAGAGAGGCTTCGTTCTAAGCGATGGAACATTTTAAAAAGGCACAATTAGAAGCTGAAAAGCGTGGGAGAGCCTGGCCCTGTGTATGAGATCTCTGTCCAGTCGAGGCTCTGTGACCTGCCTTAATGTGTGCCAAATGGGTTTTCTTCACTCCAGCATCAACTGCAAACACTTAATTGAGTGGGCAGAGGCTATATATGTTGGTAGGTGTGACACAGATCTAATTGAAAAAAGAATGCATTCAACCAGAGACGTTAAGAGAGTGACTTACAGAATAGGTTTTACCATAAGGGATTAATGAGGTGCAGCTCTCATTCTACTCTCCCTCTCTGTGTACTGTGTGTGTGTGTGTGTGTGTGTGTGTGTGAGTGTGTGTGTGTGTGTGTGTGTCTAAACTTTGGCCCAACAGACATTAATGAGGTGAAGTGTATAGAGGGTGAGTGTTTTATCTCCACATCTGATACACATCATTACTCTCAATCTCCGGCCAGCCCTTCTTCTGATTAATGGTCCTGTTTTGGCTTTTCCTCTCTCACACACATACACACACTTTACAATTACAGTTAGGCATTCCCTAGAGTGTGACTAGTGGATTGTCTGAAGATTGTGTGTGCTGTTACTGAATGTCCATCATTCTATTTCACATACTGCTAGAAAACACTTGCTATTTCCGGATTATCCACACCTTAGGTCATGTCAATGCAATTTGGTTTGCAATGGTTCGCCAGACCAACTATTAACACTAGTCACCAATGCATTCAACATGGTGGCTGGTGGGACACATCCACGTACATGGCGTGCACACTTAAGACAGCATGTTACTGGTTCTGCAACTTGCTTTCCTCCATCTTGCATGAAACGTCAGAGGCCCATTTCACAAACAGAGTACCATGCAGCATGTGACCATTACAATTTCCCTGTACCAACCATAAACATCTCGTTGAAGAAGTACCTGGCACTGTAGTTTATGCTAGTGCCACAGGTAATCAACCAGGCTGGCTTGTACTGCGTCAGTATATCAGCACTAATAAAGAGCCATGGCACGTTGTCACAATGACCTGTGATACAGATCCATCCTGCGACTCACGTGGAGCGTGGGCGATGAGCGATGGGCTCGCTAACAGGGCTGACTGTACACAGTGGGAGATAATGACATGGCACATCCATCAAAGCCCAACTCCACTGGCTGTCAGCAGCACACAGGGCAGCCCTGTGCTGGTGTGGTGTGAGGGAAGTGGGGCTGGAGTATGACACAGTGGGGCTGGAGTCTACACATGCTGCAACCCACTCTGACCAGGCTAAAGCAGCTTCTCTCCGGCAGTGCAGCCGAGGGTCTTACAATCTGCAACCCGAAGGACAAGAGCAACTCTGAGGCCGCCAATCCTATTTCTCCTCCACACCTTTCTGTCCTTAATGTTTAAAAATCAGGCTAATTGAGGCGATTCCTTTAGACTAGGCTTTAATTCTTCTTCCCTTAATTCCTTTATTTAAACAAGTAGTAGCGTCTCTCTCAAGCCATCTATTCTGTGGTTCGATAAGGTGTTTCCCTCACTGCCTCAGGTTGACTTATGTGACTTATGTCACCACTGTGTGTCCAAACCATTCCTTCTCAATGAATTATGCATCAGCTCATTGTGCTTCCCTCTATTGCCTATACTGTAGGGCATGGATACACATCTGAAAAGACTGAAGATGTGTAACAATGACTCCGAGGACAAACAGCCTCCGCAGAGTTTACTCAACATGTCTGATATATGCAGAAATAAGTACTATGTGCCATTCATCACCTTCTCTTAGGCAGAAACAGCCTAAAATGTACGCTCTATGCATCATGACACACACACACACACACACACACACAGGAACACTGTAGAGTCTGCACAAACACACAGAGGTGTTGCATAATTTCTCTCTGGCTGTGATGCCTACTGCAGTGCGACGTCTCCGTTGACTGTGCCCCCCCCCGCCGCCTCTTTCTTATGCCTTTCATGCTAACTCAGTTCGACAGACAATGTTCTAGCCACAATTCCAGCTCACATGAGACCCAGGAAGACGATAGGATGCCTTCGAGCAGATAAAGCCGAGATGAGTGTGTGCAAATGCGTATGTGTGGGTGAGGGAGTGAAAACTGTGTGTGAGTGTGTGTGTGAGGGATAGAAAGACAGTGTATGTATGCGTGTGTGTGTGTGTGTGTGTGTGTGCGCAAGTAGAAGTTTCTGGATGAACTTGGAGGGGTGAGCATGGATGTTGGGACACGTGCTAAGCCATATGCCGGTGACTAGAGTGGCGCAGTAGAGTACACAGAACACGCTGAGAGGAGATAGTCTCTCCCCTTCTGTCTCAGGCTTCAAAGGAAGAACAGATTACATAAAGAAGAGAGGTAGAGTCATCTGAAGAGAGATAAAAGGGGGGGGGGGGGAATAGGGTTTATAAGTCGAAGGTAGATGGTAAATGGAGAAAGACCGAGGGAGGACTATAAAAAGAACAACCAGCTGAAAAGCAGAATGGACACATGGAGAGGACTGTTACAAACCACTATGGAGGGGCAGCTAGAGAGGATTACAGAACATTAGAGAGGACCGTGGGATGGGGGAAAAAGAGTGAGGGGCAATAATGAGGCAGGGGCTGCCCTCGCCCCAGTGGAGATTGGTCAGAACCACCACTACAGCACAGCCAGGGTGAGCAAAGATGACAGTGTTGACAGAGAATCAAAGCAAAAATGGTGCAAAAGGAAAAGCCAGGGCACCCCCAGCCTGGCTGTGTGCAAACAAACACACAGAAAGGCAACTTATTAAGCTACAGGAAGCATCCCAAAGGCCCAGTGCCACTGAGGATCCCCTCTGTTCAAGAGCTGAGACATCCGTGCGAGAGCAAGGATGTCTCAGCCCTGTCTCAGCTTCCTCCACTTGCTTGCTCGACGCAACTTTGTCCAGCACGTTGTTTAGTCAGTAAGAAGTGCATTGATCACTTATCAAAGACTGGGTCCACAGCAGGAATCAATACAACATGTATTTAGTACTGACAGTGGGAAAGAGAAAAAAAAAACAAGGCAACTACTGCAATCTTGGACAGGAAGCATTGTTGTGGATGTTTGTCTACTAATGGTCAAAGAAAAGGGAAAGAAGTATATGGGGATAAAGAGGTAGCATGCTGATTCTTGATCAAGTGTAGGTGTGCTGATAGTAAAAGTACCCATCCACGTGGTTCCAAAATCTCAACACACTGGGATGACATGGACATTTCCACGGCAGCCATAGTTTGATGCACTTTGGAACGTGACTGCATAACTTGCCCTCACTGGGAATGGCCATATGGTGCAAAGTATTGTACACTGGCCAGTCACATGGCATTAAGCAGTTCAAGCTTGCTTCATGCTTCAAGCTTATATGCTAACAATATTGGGGCTGAAGTTTCGGCTTGAAGGCACCTGACCCCACACTGCTCCCCACTGTGCACTGCTGTAGCAGGCAGCACACGGCTCCAGGTTCACTTGTGCTTCACCTCACTGTGTAATTCACTAATTCAGAGTCGAGATTAGTGTGTAATTCACTTGTACAGAGACCAAATTTCTCAAGATCAAAAACATATACAATCTGTGGCCATATCCAGTAATTGAAACGTTCGCTCAATATCCATACATAGATAACATTAATTAAATAGGTTTTTTATCAGCCAGCCCAACACAGTAGGTTTCTGGTGAGCCACTACCAGTGCCTTAATATAAAGAATAAGAATAAGCTGCTCTAAAAAGTAGTGAGATCAGCCTTTTCTACAAAGCAGGGTGCCTGTGACTGATGAAGTGAAGCTTTCATTAATGGTATAATGAAAGGGGATGGGATGGGGGGGGAGTTTTTTAAAGATGAAAGTGCTGCTGGGACGATCAACTCAGAGAGGAACAGACAAGGGATCTGAGGGAGGACATAGGCTAATACTGTTTCAAACTTCTTGCTGACAATTAAATGATCTTTGAACACAGGAGGTGATCAGCCATTTAGCTTGCTAAACAAGTCCCTGCAGGCCAAAAGGCACCATTAAGAAAAGCCATTATTCTGGTCAACTACTGTATGACGAACACCCACTTTCTGTATTTTGAATCCTTCAGTAAAAATGTTAAAATTTCACCCTTTTTTAAAATTACATATCAAAAATTTTAATTTCTTGAAGCAACATATGAACAGTACACAAGCAGCTACGGCTTAGCAACTAAAGCAACCCTCTTGTTCCAGACATGCAGATGACAGAATGCTAGTATACTGTAGAGCGTTAGAGTGCTGATATATGCTAATTTAATTTTCTTATCTCTAAAGGATTCCTCTCCTACACCAGGATGGCATTTGGAACATGATCAACCATTGGATTAGTGGGGAGTGCAGGTCCCTAAGGCCTAAGAGCACACACGCATAACAAAAATGAAGAGAGCCAGTCGACTCAAAACACATCAATTTATCTATAAACGCCATTAAGTTTTTAATCAACTATTAACTTATTAAGCAAGTCAAAGCTTCAAATGATGCTGTGTGAACAGAACATCTGTTTTTTTTCTCTCTAATCATATTAACAGATTGGGGTTTTGTGTAAACATTTATGGGGGCCAAGTAGCGAAGCTGCAAAGGCACCCGCAGATTTACTACTTTTTCCCCGCTTACTTTTGTCTGAGGCAGCTCAGCTGTATGGTGATACATGCTAAAATTTGGTCCACAGATTGGGCACAGTCCCCTGATTAATTTGACCATGTTTCATGTCGGCACCTGGCATGCTCTAGCGCCACCAACTGGAGTTCACATGTTGTCTAATTGAGCCAAAATTTGCTATCTGGGGTGTTTAGATTATTCTTCACAAAAGTCATCACTAATTTCTCTGTCTGCCACGTTTGCTGATCATTCAGACCAATCAATTTGGTGGTGCCCAAACTGACCGAAGCACCCAAACAGGAAGTGGATTTATACAGTGAACACATCTATGGAGCGGCCCTACTCATTATGAAGAGATGCATACAGGGGGACTAAATTAATATTTCATTTTAGAACCTTTACTTATCAGGATTAGGTTATTTTAGGCTGTCAAAATTTTTTTTTTGTGTTGGAAAATGACGGAATGTATTGTAGATGGCTGTTGATGGTGCGTCCAGCAGCACCTGACCACCCTTTCATTTTCATACGATCACACCTCAGACTTTGCTTTCATGAAAAAGAAACCAAATGTAACCAAAACGTAGCCTAATCACCACACACTAGCCTCAGTTTTACCTCCTTGGCATCCATTTTTGCATCTTTATTGCCCTAATCGAAATGCATCACCTCGCCGCTCATTTTCTGGACAAGTCATAGTGCCAGCCTGAACCTACCACGGACTCGGGTTCAGGCAAAGATTTTCAGCTTTAACCAACCTCTGGTAGGACGGCGATTCTATGGCAATCTCACACACTCTGCTTGGGCCCCTCATTGCTGTTTGCAGCTATATTTCATTATTGTGTTTGCCATAAATACAATTTTATAACACACTACATACTTATACTCAAAATGCAGAACTTCACCTGCCCAAAATGAGGATACAGAATATGCATATATCTTTGTGGCAAGGACATAAATCTCTAAATCAAAGTTAGTCAGACAGAGGTGGTTCTGTAGCTTTTGATTACTGAGTGCTACGGGATAATTCTGAATGTTTGAACAGCAAATCAATCACTGTGGGAGCATAAGGTCAGCTTTTTAGTGATTGGTAGCTTGGGTTGAGATTAATCCTGTGGTTGTAGATGTGTCACTTTGGTAACGATCGCTGCAAGAAGTGCTGCGTCTGCAAGTAGTTGGATGTGAAAACACACGCACACTGATCATTTCTGTACGCAAGTCTTCATGTTTCCAGCCCATAACATCTTCTATTATCTGGAAAGACTAGGGTTACACGCACTAATGCCTTTAACAGAAACACATTTAATGAACACACATGTAAGTCTACACACACACACACACACTAATCAACATCTCTGGGCATGGAAAAATATGTTTGTTTTAAATTGTAAAAAAACAATCTGATGTTAGGAAAGGAATAGGTCTCAATGTCTCAGAACACATGGAAAATGAACAGACACTTTGATATGTTTTTTTCATGCTTTTCAGGTAACGGATGCTACATAAATCAAAATAGTGAGTCTGTTTTGGTTACTTCATATGAACTGGTGATTGAACGAGTTATGGGAAATCCAACATCTAGTCTGAGACTTTGGAACAAACTAAACACAGATTTAAAGAATAGTCTAAACATTAAACAATTTAAATATAAATACAAACAAAATCTTTTTCAAAAGTATAATGATTATAGGTATGACTGGTAACTAAAAAAAATGTACATTTTCTTTTCAAATGTATATTGAGTTCTGGAAGATAACTGGCAACCAAAAACTGATCATGCTGAACATGATTGTGGTTTGGGGCTATGAAGCTGACGTAATTGATTAATAGGGGTGGGAGTCAGTAAGTGATCTTCATCCCACTTCCTTTCGAGCTTTTTGAGTTAAATTGTGTCCTGTAAGAGTTCATGTTTGTTAGTAGTGAGTAAGAACTTGTAATTGTGGTATTTGATTGGACACATTTTGCTTTTTTCTTTGGTTTTATCTTTCGTTTTTACTCGTCTGTGATTATTTTGTTGTGCTATATTGCACCATAATATGACTTGAAATATAACAGTGAAATCCGAGGCACAGCATACATATGGAGGTCTGGGCAGTTGCATGCTTGGAACACCAAAGAGGTAGGAGAGGCAATAGCATTTAATAAATACCTGAGGTGTTGTATTTTGTGAACAATCAAATCCTCTACTCCACATTGACAATTGCAAGCAGACCGATTGATCATCTGTCCAGCTCAACATGTTTCATGAGCAGAAGGTAATCCCAGTATTGACATTTGTCAAAACCACACCCTATGAAAACAAACATTTCTCATAAGTGCCTCAAATCAATAGAGCATCTAACTTTCTTTTAACAAAGTTCTTTCGCCGGTAGACCATCTGTTAATTATGACACAATCACTGGACATTAGGAATGGCACATCTTTGCATCTAATGCCACCAATATTTGCCATTTATTTTAGTTAGAACCAACAACCCTGGGGCTGCAGGAAGCAGGATGACAATCATGTTAGTCTGGAAGAGGGGACATTTTCAGGGATTTTGAGCAACAGTATAGCATTTAAATCATTTCGGCACTGGATACAGGCATTGCATCCATGTTTATTGTTAACAATGGTGAGGATGATTTAATTGTGGCTCATGTTGAAATGAAAGTGATTTTTCTACAGTTCCAAAAGTTCTCAACTCTTACAGGATTTTAATCAATACCCACTGGATTTATCAACACCTGTCTGGCAAAGCTGTGTGTGTATATATGTGCTGTGGGTGTTTAGAAGTGAATGTAGTTGTATGTGATGCGAGATGTGTTTATATGAATGTTTTATACATCAGTGTTTATATATCCTGTGTGTGTATTGATAGAAAGAGAAAATGTATCCTGCTGTGGATCTCAGCATATCAGAGGGTTTTGGATCCCATGCCCTGTGGACCTCGCAGTGGCAGAATTGGTGGTGAAATCAAACAGCAATATTTAAGAGCTCCCTAGGACCTCCTGACCTCAAACACACACACATTCATATGCACTCGAACGCGTCTCCTGAAAAAGCCCATGAGGAGAGGAAAAATTCCTTATAAAACAAGAGTGTTAAACAAAATGAAGTGGGTATAGCCATTCACTTTAGCAGACTATATTAAATAAAGTTGTTTTATTGTACATTAGCATGTTTGTAGCTGCTGGCCACTTTATAAACTCATGGAATTGGAGGATGGAATTATAGTATGGGGAGAGGTTGGTTTAAGGCTTGAATTCTATTGATTAAGCCTAG
Source organism: Limnothrissa miodon (assembly GCA_017657215.1). Lineage (NCBI taxonomy): Eukaryota > Metazoa > Chordata > Actinopteri > Clupeiformes > Clupeidae > Limnothrissa > Limnothrissa miodon. The sequence goes on along the minus strand of JAGFZM010000254.1, from coordinate 188,448 downwards.
TTGAAGGCCCTAAATTAAGACACAGGGTTAGGACTCGGAGGTTTGTGAGGTGGGCACTGAATCCTGTGTGATTAGAAACTTATCTGTGACGGGTAGTCTTTCCTTCTGACGGTTCACCCCTAACTCTCTTCTGCAGTTGGGGCTAATTGCTCCTCTTCACTTTACTTCACTTTAATGAGGTGCTGACACCACCCAGTGCTTCTTAGCGACTGTAGGGAACCTGACATGAGCGTGCTGAGACCTGGATCTCCCCCATCCTGTTTCTTTTCCTACTATCATATTTCTCTTTTTCCGCAAATAGGAGAATTTGAATGCTAACAGAAGTGGACTGTCTTTGGTCTCTTATATCACAACTATCTTATTCTCCCAAATAGTGTGCCCCAGTTGGCATCTCACTGTCAGACCCAGGTTTATGTGAAGTGTGGGATAGTGGGTAGCAGCAAAGAATTTTTAACACGCACCATATTTCCCCTTGCTGATGCTTGCCACAGCAACGACACATTTGATGAGAAATGTCATGTCACATTAGATGTGAAATACTCATGTGGGTGGCCCTGCAGCTTGCAGCCATTTGTTAGAATCTCACGTAAAATACATCTAATGTGAAATAATAGTAGCCGTCACCTCCTTCCCCTGGCAGAAACAGTTTCCTGTAGGGTGAGCTGGGTGGTGGTAGTGGTGGCAGGGCACGTCTGAAAGCTAGTGGATGCGACCTGGTACCAGCATTGAGAGAATGAGCCGTGTGTGGCGCACAAATCCTCTCCACAGACACACAATCCAGAGGAATGGGCAGAGCAAATAGGGCATGGTGTTTAGTGGAGAAGCAGCATTTCTGGAGTTGTAAAACACCATCACAGCTGGTACCAGACTACCAGAACAGTCCATTTGACAGTTGACCTTATCCATTCTACCACCTATTATTCTATACCTTCCATACTTCAGTGTTCCCAATTCCCATACAAAAGCACTGACAAGAAATGACGACAAAAGATGAGGAAAAGAGGACATTGGGGCTTATCCATGGACTGTT
>JAGFZM010000254.1:163974-187018 GCA_017657215.1 Limnothrissa miodon | reverse complement strand
ATGTGATGCGAGATGTGTTTATATGAATGTTTTATACATCAGTGTTTATATATCCTGTGTGTGTATTGATAGAAAGAGAAAATGTATCCTGCTGTGGATCTCAGCATATCAGAGGGTTTTGGATCCCATGCCCTGTGGACCTCGCAGTGGCAGAATTGGTGGTGAAATCAAACAGCAATATTTAAGAGCTCCCTAGGACCTCCTGACCTCAAACACACACACATTCATATGCACTCGAACGCGTCTCCTGAAAAAGCCCATGAGGAGAGGAAAAATTCCTTATAAAACAAGAGTGTTAAACAAAATGAAGTGGGTATAGCCATTCACTTTAGCAGACTATATTAAATAAAGTTGTTTTATTGTACATTAGCATGTTTGTAGCTGCTGGCCACTTTATAAACTCATGGAATTGGAGGATGGAATTATAGTATGGGGAGAGGTTGGTTTAAGGCTTGAATTCTATTGATTAAGCCTAGTTGAAGGCCCTAAATTAAGACACAGGGTTAGGACTCGGAGGTTTGTGAGGTGGGCACTGAATCCTGTGTGATTAGAAACTTATCTGTGACGGGTAGTCTTTCCTTCTGACGGTTCACCCCTAACTCTCTTCTGCAGTTGGGGCTAATTGCTCCTCTTCACTTTACTTCACTTTAATGAGGTGCTGACACCACCCAGTGCTTCTTAGCGACTGTAGGGAACCTGACATGAGCGTGCTGAGACCTGGATCTCCCCCATCCTGTTTCTTTTCCTACTATCATATTTCTCTTTTTCCGCAAATAGGAGAATTTGAATGCTAACAGAAGTGGACTGTCTTTGGTCTCTTATATCACAACTATCTTATTCTCCCAAATAGTGTGCCCCAGTTGGCATCTCACTGTCAGACCCAGGTTTATGTGAAGTGTGGGATAGTGGGTAGCAGCAAAGAATTTTTAACACGCACCATATTTCCCCTTGCTGATGCTTGCCACAGCAACGACACATTTGATGAGAAATGTCATGTCACATTAGATGTGAAATACTCATGTGGGTGGCCCTGCAGCTTGCAGCCATTTGTTAGAATCTCACGTAAAATACATCTAATGTGAAATAATAGTAGCCGTCACCTCCTTCCCCTGGCAGAAACAGTTTCCTGTTGGGTGAGCTGGGTGGTGGTAGTGGTGGCAGGGCACGTCTGAAAGCTAGTGGATGCGACCTGGTACCAGCATTGAGAGAATGAGCCGTGTGTGGCGCACAAATCCTCTCCACAGACACACAATCCAGAGGAATGGGAAGAGCAAATAGGGCATGGTGTTTAGTGGAGAAGCAGCATTTCTGGAGTTGTAAAACACCATCACAGCTGCTACCAGACTACCAGAACAGTCCATTTGACAGTTGACCTTATCCATTCTACCACCTATTATTCTATACCTTCCATACTTCAGTGTTCCCAATTCCCATACAAAAGCACTGACAAGAAATGACGACAAAAGATGAGGAAAAGAGGACATTGGGGCTTATCCATGGACTGTTAATTCTCAATATCTTGATTACTTCAACTTCATTTAAATGCACAAAAAAATACACATACTGATAAAAATGTTAAGTTTAACATAACAACAACAAAAATTAAATGTTGGGAGTATCACTTGAGCTGTGAATGGATTTGATTTTTAAGCTTATTGCCATAAAAACAAACCAACACACAAAAAATAAATTATATATATATATATATATATATATATATATATATAAGAGATATACACACACACACACACACACACACACACACACACACACAATCAACCTTACAATCAACAAAAAGTTTTAAAGCATTATTTTCTTTATAAAATTAATGCCTTATTTTTCTCTGGTCAGAACAAGTTTAACTGATAAAAGCCAGCAGATAATGGAATAAGAGATTTGACAATTACGGTCTTGGTTTAAACGGTATGTTTACTAGTTGAAGGTTTCCACCTGTGCCATCTTGTGCAGGGTTTTAATGCATTTGTATCTGTATCTTCGAAAATGTTTTATTATTCTTGCAATCAGTACATTTACTAATTGCTACTGCCAGCCATCAATAATCCAATAAAATGGAAAAGTATAGCAATACACTACACGCAGTCATAACAGTGAAAAAGTGGGAAAGGTTGCTCTGAAAAATGCAGAGTGACAGACTATCAGGAGCTGCAGTATTCTGAACCCCACACCAATGGATAATCAATTAAAGTCCATGAAGTGTGGCAAGTTGTGGCTCGCAGCACAAGAGACAACCAGGGGTTGAACTAATAGAGAAGGAAGAAACATCAACAAATAAACAAGAGGGCCTGAAGACAATAAACATCTCCTGACTATTTATCTACTCCCAACAAATACCGAACGTTCATTAAGGCTAATTGAATCCCTTTAGAGCTTGTCTGTGGATAATGCCACCATTAGCCCACATTAAAGAAGCTCCCAAACAATTACACCAGCCTCATTATACTTAGACAGTGTAATGTCACCGGGCTAGCACTCAAGGGCCTGTCAGTGGAGGAACTGGAAGCCATTAGCAATAATTGGGAGCATCCTTGGCAGAGTGTGAATGAGTCCTATACATTGCCTTCATCACCATGGCTTTCCAAACAGAATTTTATTAGTAAGGTATTTTCAGCCTAATGCAAGTCAGGTCAGTACAGTAGATCAAAAAGATCTGTTGAACAGTCCAGTGAAGTATGAGAATATAAAATATTGATGGTGTCTTTAGGAGATTAGATTCAACATGTCTGGTGTGTGGCATATGAAAAGTGATCCCAGTGGGCATTACCCAAAGCGTCCAGTAAAGGACTCCCTTAAGACTTCACAGTTCAGCTGATGGTTTGGAGGGAGAAGATGACGACGATCTTGTTAACTCTAGAGAGGAGCTATGGAGGTGTCATCCGTCTGAGTAAGGCAAGGAATTTCACCCATTTCAACATCAGGTTAATTAGGTTCAGTGCAATTTCACCATTGTAAAGAACATTCAGGAACTGGATGTTAAGAGTTTTTCTACTCGACCCAAAAACCCTTAAAGGGGCCCCTGCCTAATAATTGTGAAAATTTATGAGAATAAATTACCCTACATACACTGTCAAAGTTGTTTATTTATTTATTTTCTTCTGAAGAATAATAAAATCAAGGTGTGTAGTGTAGCAGTGAAAGCACCAGACAAGCATGCTAATAGCCTGGAAATTGGGCGTTTGAACTTCAGCTTCCACTGTTGTGCTTTGAACAAGGCATTTAACCCTAAATGGCTGTATAGGAGTTTGGCTATGCTATGTATTATTTTGCATTATTTTTGAAGACTGTGACTAGTATGTAGCTGGACCTTAAAATGTTATGCTTTTAATTTTATGTTACTTTTTGTTTAGTTTTTTAGTCAGTTATAAAAACGTAGATTAGTTCAGCATTTTTAAAATTTTAATAAAAAATGAGCTCTGACACAGTTTGCTTGAGTATCTCTGGCTTCAACAAGGGCCTCCGGTTTTAGTGCTGCAGATAGCTTTTTGCTGACTACAGCAGAGACCGAGCAGAAACAAAGTGAGCCGATGCTTTGAGGGTGGTGTGTTCGAATACATCTACCAACATACTTTCCAATAAGGTACAGATAAAGGCGGCCCTGCCTACCAATAGCTGTGGTGGTTTCTGATGTGGGCTATACACCTACTGTATTCATGGGACAAGAGATACCAAATCCAGGCTGAAGATGGTGCCATGGCATACTTGACATATTGGGATTTCTGTAATAAAGACTAAATCATGAGGCTAGGAACTGTACTTGGCTAAATGACCAGAGGAGGACCAGAGTTCAGGAGCTCCATGCAAATATTAAACTAGGCTACACTACCATTAAGATATAACCAATGGTTGATAGCAGTACCACACAACAGCTCTAGTTTTGGCCAGTCAGGATAAACCATCACTTGAGCTGGGAGTGAGAGTTTAAGAGGTAGTTAACCTCAAATATGACCCCTTGAAAATGTATTGTTGACTCCAAAGACTTAACCACCTGGCCAGACAAGATAATACACAAAAGTGCAACTGCCAGAGGTTTATCAAATCATCACCTGTTTAACAGGGGGAATAGTTCTTTTATTTATGACTGCTGAGCCCCCCTCCAAAAAACATGTGGGTGGGTGGGGGGAAAAGTCACCCGTGTAGATTTATAACTCAACTCGGGCATTAAAGGAGAGCAAGCGTGGGACGGGACCCAGTGAATGAATCAAAACACGGCTGTGATCAGCATCCCTTCTTAGTTCTGCTTCCCTTGGTGTCCGTGTCCAGTAGTCCATCATTTCAGTGCTTGATATGGACAATCAATATATATTTGTCAAAAATGTGGTGCCAAGGGTGTTCTCAGCACTGCTTAGAGAACTTGTGCTCACACACCATGACTTCTGTGGGTTCAGGGAAAGGTTGTCATAGGGGAAAACTGCAGACTGCTCTGCACACATCCTAGTCTGTGCCTTGGTGGAAAAGCTGAACTGCGGAACAAACATGTTCCTATGCTGACGGGTAAAGATGAATGGGCACATGACACTGCTCCTGTGTCACTAGCGAGGTGGGACGGAGTTCTAGCGATCGTCAGCACACTCAATTGCACAGATATGCACCTCATTATTTTCCCTTGATGGAAAACATGAAGAATGACCCAGTGCAGAGACTGGGATGGATGGTGAATGGAGAAAAGGGGAATAAATTAAGACAGGATAGATGACGGGAAATAATTTAAGGATTTGTACTAAGCAGTAAATGTTTAGTATGTCAAGGCTGATGTGCATTCCTAAACTGGCTTTAAAAACAGGTGCCCACAATTACTGTATATTGTAGGCTGTTACCACAGTAGCTAGAAGATGGAAGTCTAATTTAGTCCTGTAGAATGAACAGAAGCCAGTGGCCATTACATAACACTTCAAGGGATCCCCACAGGCATTCAGATGCCCACATATGAGATGGAAAAACAGGGAATGAAAGGAATATCCGCTCCTTTAGTGCTAATTCATTTCATCACATATTTTATGGATTTGCCTAACTAATCCCCAGCACTACTAGTACTGCACCAATGAGAGAGAGACAGACACAAGGGGGAAAGGAGAGAGAGAGGGACAGAGGGACATGCTTGATATGGCAGAATTAAACTGCTCTTTTGGCTGTGTTCCGGTAAGGATCAGTTTCCCCCAAGATCCGCTTTACTTTAATTACCTGTGTGCAGGTGAAGCAAAAGGCCAGAGGAAGAGGAGGGCATAGGATTGCTGAAGTGATTTAGCTAAGCATCCATTGTGAAGGCATAATGAATTATGGCATGTCAGGGTCACAGCTTCATAAAGCGTCTTCTGCATTATAGGAAGTGGGCTCCCTGAGGCCCAGTATACTATGCATGTTTCTAAAGGCAACATACTGTAAGTGGATATGATGTCTTTCACAATTTATCACAAAAAGAGAAGTGTCAAGATGAATTTAAACATACACACATAATGAATACACCCTCCTCCCCCTCACCACTACAAATCCTCACACACACAATCTGTATATCATCTCTAAACAGTCATTGCATTTTGTTTTTGGGTTAAAACAACAACAACAACGCAGTAAGAGATATAAATGTCTTTTCCAATTTATGACGTTCTTGATTTAAAATTTGGTCTCGCTACATGACTGCTGTCATGTCAGTAGCTCCTGCCAAAATAAAATAGTGATTAATCACGCTTACTTTATCATTAAGTGCGTAGTCTGCCGAGACATGTTCCAATTATTAATATTTAGCCTAGTTTGCATAATTCCAGTCTATTAATGGCTAATTGAAGACTTGAATACGCAAAAGGAAGCCACTGGATCAGTGCACTTCAAATAGCTGCTCACCCTCCTGCTGGTGCCAAACTCATCCAGGAGGATCAGGACCCTGCATGTCGCAGGGAGAAAATGTATACTTAGAGTAATGTTCTCCCACTTAAGTGCCTAGCCCCCATAGTGAAAGCCATGGAAAATAACCCCCATCCACAGTCCCCGCACGCTCAGATGCAATGGCATGAAATAGAACACAACAACCCAAATTAAAATGTAGAATAAGGAGAAGATCTTTTGTTTGAGTAGTGGGGGAGGGGTTCTATCCAGTTTTAGAAGAGTGCATCTGGATGTGTGGCTTTTGTTGTCCGATTTCCAGAAAACTTTTTCTGACAAGTTAAAAGCACTGCCATCCCCTGTGGCTGTAGTCCATGCTAGCATGAAGGCACTGTAATGCAAAGGAAAGGAAGATGGGCAATGAGCACTGAGCCCTTGTATGGCTGACACTCAGACACAAACAATTTTGACCGATAGGGAGCTCTCATGTCATTGCATGCAACTAAAACATCACAGAATGGTGAGGCCCAACCCGGCAAGAACCACAGTGTAAATATGTAAACAAATGCACACCCACACAGCCTCATATGTCTGTCAGTGCAATTGAATTAGCCCAACAAATGTAGCCGCAATGGCTAGCCAGGGCCTGGGCTGAGCTAGGACGGCGCTGAGGGAATGATGCAAGATGACAGGCATTAGGCATGCGCCACTTCAAGGCCATTACATCTGCTGCAGGGCCATGCAGCAGGCTGGGGAGGTCGGTTGGAGGCCTGTCATGCTCATGATGGCTGCTGAGGGCAAATGAGCTGTGCTCCACCCACTCATACTTATACTAATGCTGCAAGGGTGGGCTGTACAAACAAGACTTGAGAGGGGGAAAGGAAAAAAAAAACACGAGGGGAGGTAGAGCAGCCAAACAAGTCAGTCCGAAGTGGTAAACCAGACAAAGGGATCATTTATTGTAGAAAGAGTAAAGTAAGGGAGCACTGCAACTTAGGTACATGACTGCGCGTGCACATTCACATAAACTTTTTGTCTTAGTAGCCAACAAGTATACAGAATACCGTCCCTACCACAGCAATGTAGTTCAGTTACTAAATCTCAACCTCCATGCACACAGAAGAGTGTCACCTAAAAAGGGTGTGTATTTGTTGCTAAGATTTTCCCCTGCAATGAGAGTAACGCTGACAACCATGCTTGCTCAGACTCCAATTCCTTGTTCTTATAGTAAGAAGCCCTGATACCTTTCCTAATGGAGACGCTCCGACTGAGCTAAATCAGATCAAGATCAGGTCAAGATTAAGATTATTTAATACAGTATAATCATCTACGTTGACCAGTGGATTACTGATATTTACGCACATTTTTGACCAGCATCTCAGATCGACAGAAAGTGATAAAGACTGTGTGTGTGACTAATCCAGTAACCAACCACATAATTAAATGTACCAACCACATAAATAAAATGAGTCTCTTTAATCTCAAGGCTGGTAAGCAGTGCACAAAGAGAGTTGGATGAGGTGCTGCATGCTGAAAAATGATGAATCGCCATGGTGACCGCCGTTACTAAGGTCTGCTGCGGTGCTGCCCAGGAGATGAGCGGGAAAAGCGGACCAGATCTGAATGGCTATCGCCCTGGCAACCAAGCAGCCCCTTAGATTATTTTTGACTTTGAACCAGGTCACAATTTCCTTCTCCTTCATTCATTCCCACAACGTTTTTCCATTATCCAGTCTCTTCATGATAAACATGGTAACTTCACTGGCATGAATAAAGAACAAAGTAGTCTTTGTAATTGGATGCCATCTTTCCTAACTATGTATCAGGGTTTAAGAGTCCACACAAAATCTCACACACACACACACACACACACACCTCTCAGCCTTCTGTCTTACCATCAGTCCCCTGGTTTTTCCTGATCAGGGCCACTATAGTCAGAGGTCAAAGCACCTCTACCCCTACCTTTCAAAGCACACGCATACACATGCAAAGCTCTCCTCTCTTCCTCCACCAATTGCTTCTTATGCACACAGCTTTGAGAGAGAGCGGGGAATACCACATACAAGATTGCGGCGAGATTGCTTTTGAATTGAGATCGCTTTTTTAGAATTTCAATGAAAAGTAAGGCAAACCCAAAGCAATTACCAGCAGTAAACTTTCTGGAAAACAAAAATTAGCTTAAAAAAAAAAAAAAATTCTCACAGAGGTTGTTGTTTTCTGCAGAAACAGCAGTCATGAATGTCTCTCTCCACACATTCCATCTTCCAGTCTCCCTTATGGGAGGGAGACAGACAGTGCTCCATTTTTCCCCCTCTATTTGCCCACACCTACAGTAATAGTAGGCTGGAGATATGACTTCAGGTCTCAACTTGTGTTTTCATTGCCTAGTAAAAGGAAGAGTGGAAGAGCCCAAAGACTAACGCTTAACTTACACCACACCTATAGTTATTACAATTACAGAGATAAAAGGAAATCCCTCCTAATCATTTTGGAAGACATGTGTACGTGATTTACTAGGACTGCTATATATTATGCAGTGAACCATTTCCGTTTCTGAAATGAGTCTTCTCCACTGCTCTTGAATACCAACACAACAATTACATTTCAAATTGGCTTGTGTGCAAGGAAAGAGCTGCACACTGCATTTTTGACAAGGATATATTCACACAAACACGTTTACACAGCAGAGTTGCTCCCTCATTATCATAACGCATTAAAACTTCTTAGGAGAGACAGTACCCTTCCAGAGAGCTAATGCCACTCATTGCTCATGCCAAGCATCCATGAGGGGCTAAGGTGCAGCACAAGAAAGAGAAGTTCCAAGAAGTATATTCCCCAACGAGATTCCCCAAAGAATACCATGGAGCCGAAGCGCGGCCATGGCCAGAGATTACAGAATTGCTGAACAGGTGGAAAATGGAGAAATATTTCACATGATGAGAAAAGATTCCTAGTCTAAAACCAATACAGGGAACCCAGCAGGTACTGAAAGCGAAGTGAAAAAGGTCGGATTCATGTGAGGACTTTAGTCTTTCTTGGATTATGCATAGCACCATGTTAGACTGTATGTTAATCAGAGAGTTCATCTATTTTCATGTGACACTAATAGAACAATCAGATTTCTTTCTAATGTATATTTGCCTATATGATAGTCACTACAATACGATCTGTATCCAGGTCTAGATTAGGTTTAGTGGGGTAATGTTCATGCTCATGCTGATTAGAGGAGGCCATTGGTAAATTGCTTTGTACATGAGTGTTTTAGTGGAGACAGAGCCAGCGTTGTGTGGCGGTGATGTGCTCATCATATTGCTTAATAAGTAAATATATTTGAAGTCCTTTCCAAACATGCTGCACCTTCATGAGTTTTCAAGTCTTCAAGAGGTAAAACATTTCAGATAAATTAAATAAGACATAACATACAACATAGGCATACCTGTATTGTTGAGTCCACCCTGTCATTTCCACCAAATAAACAGGTTTATTTTCTACCAAGGCTATACCCAAACCAATATTCAATTTCACACTGCAACAAGTGTACAGTTTGCATGATTGCATGATAGCATATTGCTTAACTTAATGTCTAGCTCAGATTTGGTTTTGAATTGTACTAGCCTATACAACACTACAGTACCTAGTACTTATGGTATCGTCCATGATGGCTAGCTTTCAGCCACTATTGTGCCATTATTTAGCGCCATTTACTGTAACTAAGTACCCTGTACTCACAGGATGACCTGCACCTAAGTAAGTTATACATAGAAATGGATAAACAAAGAAATAGGAGGAAAACGAGACAAAAAGGGGAAGATGACAGAAAATGAAACAGAAAGCCCCCATGGGCTTCCTTGGCCTTTGGGCTGCAGTGAGCATACAGTAGCTCCATCTTGATTCTTTTATCAGTTTCATGCACAGTGAAACCCCTACTCCTTTGATATCAGAAAAAAGTCAAAAATGTATTCTTCTGCAATCACCAGCCGGCGCACACACACACACACACACACAACACAGCTTTGGAGAAAAACAGTGACTCACAATCACACCTGCCACCTTTAACAGACACACATAAACACACATTACCTAGCCTACATTATAGCCAAAGACATATACGGACTGTACAGCCCTCTGGAATTAAAACCCAGTAGATCAGGTCACATCGACACACTTTCCAAATTGCGTTATGATCCAGTGCAGTAATCACTCACTAAATGAGTGTATGCAGGCTGCTGCTGAGCTAAAGGGCTGTTATGGGTTTCAAGGCTCGTAAAAACATGGAGGACACAACGTAGGGGTCAGCTCCAGGGTCAGCTAATTACGCTAAATGTTTCCAGAACGCTGGGCAGATGGCTCTGATGAGGCGTTGAGTTGTGTGTGTGTGTGTGTGTTTGGAAAAGAAAGGGAGTGTCCTCAAAATAACAGAACATGCAGGACATTGGTGCATCCTCTGCTCAGAGGTGCAGACATATATCAAAGGGGGGAGAGCAGTGTGTACGTGTGTGTGTGTGTGTGTGTGTGTGTGTGTGTGTGTGTAACAAATCAAACATAGCATCATTCCCTGTTTTCCTATTTCATGTTCTACAGACAACACAGAGGAAGCCTGAAAAACAATCTTGTAAGGAAATTGTAATAAACTGATAAAACTCAGAAGTAAGTAAGTAAAGGAAGCAGGAGAATGCAGTTCTAAATCCTAATTTGTCAGTTTTCTTCTCCCAACTAGATGGGGCCTTAATGATGAATATCTCTTGGTGGAAGGTATGATAAACAACCAGAAAAAACTAAGGCCTAAAACAAATGAGTTCAGGGATAGGAAAGGCAGGGGTATTATTCATAAATGTATTTATTTAGATGAAGTGGTATAAGTGTATGGGAGAGTGTTTGTGTAAACGTGTAAAAAACAGACTGGTCGAAATAACAGAATACGGATGGAATATAAAGTTAAACCTTAAACCTTAGCAAGATCCAGCCATAAGTCCTCAATATGACAGACAACTGGAGTCTCTCAGTCTGCTTCTAGTGGGGTGAGACTAACGGGCCTTGGCCAACTCTCAGCACTTTAATAAAGACAAACACACTATACTGAAGAGCATATCCCACCTCAAAACCCTATACCTAAATGCCTATACAAAATCCACACACCACATGAGCAAACACTAAATTAAACCGCAGTCGGGGGGAACGGAGGGGAAGAGGGAAGGCAGACAGCTTTTAAAAGCTTTTAAGAAGTGAATGGATGAGAGTAATTACAAAATAAATGTCAGCGTGACAAGAAAATGACTCCATGCTTGGCTCGGGTGGAACACTTAAAAGCGACATCTTCCAAGTGCTTAGCGGAAAGAAGCGCCGAACGAAGCAAGAGAACAATGAAAAGGTCAACTGATGTTAAGATAAAAAAGAAGCACTTGAAAAGTGAAAGACTGTAACTGTAATGCAGGAGTTAGCATTGCACCCATTTTTTTCCATCAAGTCAACTGCAACTATTTCTCAGTAAAGCAGAAAAAGCTTCCCGTCTTTCTGGTGTGCTCAAACGTCACCACAAAATCCTAATTTGACATTTCTTTCCACAAATGGTCAACATGAAGGATGGAAGGCAGGTTTTTGTTGACAAATGATTGTTTGTTATATTGCTATTGTAATGCAATCACCTGAAACAACTGAGGTCTTCAGTGGTACACTTAACAGAACTTTAAGCACGTCTGATGACAGATTTGACAGAAGACGTCAGAAACAGAGCTTGGCCATTAGTGGCAAATCTGTAGCTTGTGTCTGAGCACTTATCTCATTATGAGGCCTTTTCTTTCTCCTCCCCTACCTTATTCACGTATGAGGAGATTATTGTTAGCGTGATGCCTGCTGCTGTGCTCGGCATAAATGCTTGAACTGCCACCCAGCGGGAGGCTCTTGAGATGATGAGGGGGGCCTCTGTGGCCACTAACGGCAGGCATTGAGAATGGCAAGGGTGCGTTGTGACACTGGAGTGAGAGATGATTGCAATCAGCAAATGACTACAAAGGACGGACAAAAAAAAAGATGGATGAACAAGGCATTAAGGAGTACAAGCAAGGAGAGGGTCATGTGAGGTCAGAAGTCACTCTGGTCCTTCAGGAGTTTTTCCCCTACATACATCTGTCCCATGTATCTATCCATGAAACACCTGAATGCATGAAGCTTCTCCCTTCTCCATTCAGAATTAGGGTCCGTTTTATTGGTCAAGTATATCTAACATTCACATAATAAATGTTGCCTTTCTACATTCAATATAGACATGTAGTAGTATATTCGATAGACAAATAGCAGGCCTATATACTGACACACAATGCACAACAATATAGAAAAAATGACATGGAGTTGGATGTAAAGTGCAAAGTACACACAAAGTACAGGCAAAGTACAACCATAGTGTGCAAAATGAGAGTTGCTATAATAAAGTATGTAGTGTGTAAATATAGTGTGCAAGACAGTGGAAGTATGTGCAGTACTATGTTGAAGAAGTGGAAAAATCATTGGGATGACAACATATCAGCAGTTCAGGAGAGTGATGGCAGTAGGAAAGAGGCTGTTTTTGTGCCTTGTGGTTGCTCCAAATCAAATTGTGTTGGATAAGCAGAGGATGGATTCAATGACAGCAGTGTAGAAGACTTATATGCTAAAGCCTATATGCTAAAGACCAAAGTTATTATCTTCACATCTTTCTCCATTTTCTTTATACAGGTATGGACTGAAAACCAAATGAGACTTACTCAATAAGGCTTTTAAATTTTAAATTGGCAGAGCTGTCTGGGCTAATCGAGGTAGATTCACTGAATGTTTAGCATGACTCACTGATCTGCTTTTAAGGATGACAGCCTTGGACCAGTGGAGGGTTTGGGGGGAGGCATTCTGAGGCCGCTGGATACCTCTGATCCTGTGGTTAACTTGAAACAGACTCAAAACCACAAAATCTATTAAAGGAAAAGCAGAGCCTATTCAAGAGGGAAGTGTAACCATGCATTGGTTTACTGACGGGCTGGTGTTGATGTGATGGAGAACTGTCCAAAATAGCTGAGGAATGGAGTTATTCTCAAGGAAGATGTACTCTGTGTGCCTTGAAGTATAAAGAGAATGAGTGAGGGTTGTAGGCTAGTGAACTTTGTAAACAATTTCAAAATTACTATAACTATTAATGTCAACTGGCATAACCTCTATTAGTAATTCTGTTTTCTCTGGCTCAATGCACTCGTCAGCGCTGTCGTCTCTGTCTCACTTTCTGCCTCACTTGCTTTGACTTCTGCTAGCCTTGGCTAGCTGCTAATTAAGACTTTGAAGGCAGGTGACAACACAGGGCTCATACAGTCCATTTGACAGACATGTAAGGTGAATGAATAGATCAGTCCTTGGTTACATCATTGATTTGTTTAGCACAGAAACAGCTGCCTCAAAGAATTTCCTGGAGTGGCTACACCTGGTGTGGCTATGAGTTATTGCTTTTCTGTCATTTCACTTGAAGGCTTGTATGAAGGATTTGATCTAGCACTGGAATGGTATTGGTTTTGTTTGTCGTTTCTAAATGCTGCTTTCTGGTTTTCGCATTGGGCCTTTAGCATTGCTGACTGTTTGTGTGCTTGTCATTTTGTGTCCATCCTATTATTTATGGCTGTATCATGACTTGTAGCAGTAATGATTGGAGTAATTGAAGCAAACAAAACATCAAAGCAACTAAACAGGCTAGTTATCCACACCAGACCTGCACAGTTCAATGTTTGCCAGCCTAGACCCTTCTCTCACAACTCGTATAACCCTTAACCTGCGCTATGATGGTTATCACTCTGTCATTGTATTTCTATTTGTCTCTTTCCTTCTTTTCCTTGCCTACATGCCTGTCTGTCTCTGTCCGCTGCTCCTACACAGATCTCACAAAAAGGACAAAATGAACCAAATTCTCTATCTTTGAGAAAAAGAGGGGGGAGGGAGATGATTCTCTTAAATATGGAATGTCAAGGCAGGGTAACATTTTCAATTATTCGTTATTTTTGCTGCGGGCTTTTGTGACTTATCTTGGCTGCCTACGCTTGTCTCGCTTAGACGATGGCAACAATAGTGGTGATGGTGATGATTTTGTCATGAAGTGGGCCAGTGTGACTCCAGCAGGCATCCATTAACAGGCGTCTATAATTATGGGCACACCTGGGCAGGTCAGAAAAGCATGAAAAGCAAGTCTTATCTCAGGAGCCTCTGCACACCTAGAGGAGTCTTACTTTCTTACAGCATGATAGAGTTCTTTGCTTTGCTATGTGCATAAAAATGTTCAACAGAAAGGCTGCTAGCCATCTGCCAAACCACAACCTCTTAGAACTTGCAAAAAAAAATGCTGAATGCCAGTCTGAAAGTGCCAGCCCTAGTGCCAAGAAGGGAACGGAAAAATGGAAAAGGTCTGCTTTTAGGTGAGGGCAAAGGGAGAGAAAGAGGAAAAAAATAAATTAATTAATAAAATAAATCACCCGCTTCATATAAACACACGCTGCATGACAAAACTCTCTCAGCTCACTGTACAAGACCTCATTTGTCAGTGGATCTCCAGTTTCATGACTGACAGGAGTCAACTGTTGTGGATGTCACATCAGGACCATAGACAACCAGCACTAGAGCATCACAGGGGTGTGGGCTTTCCCTAGTGCTCTTCTCACTATCTAGAAATGACTATAACTGTCTAAAGCTGTCTAAGTGAGAGTTCAACATCAACACCATCCACAAAAGAAGCTCAATAGAGGATGTACGTTTTTACAGCAATTGCAGATGCATGGCTTACAACTATTGGTCATCTTCTACACTACTGTCATTGAAATAACCCCCTGCTCATCAATCAATGTTTGGTTTGGAGCATTCACAAAACAGGACAAACACACATACAATGGACAACATGAACATCTTAAAAATTACCCCCAGAACTCCAGGACAGGTACACAGAAAGGATGAGGAAGTGGGCAGAAAACAAATCCCTGTGCAACATTACACCCAGACACAATAACATGTTCCCAATGCCACCAGTCTCCTGAATTTCTAATAAGTTGGATTATCCTGACTTTGGCCATTTATTCACACACTATATTTACAAACAACATGCTAACTCGTTTTAAAAGCATCTTGCTTTAGATTGCAATTAGCATTAAATTACAATTTACACCCACCCACTTGTGCATTTGTCTAATTCAACTCGCTAGTATACTACCACATGCCTACATGTTTAAAGTATACATGTAGTTAACATTTATTGAGGTACAGTAGAAAAATATACTTAAAATATACAAAATATACAAAACGGATTCTGAGTGAGTAGTCCTGCTAGCTTGCCATGCTGTAGGACATAGGAGAACGGGTAAATAGGTGGGTGGACAAGAAGTGGAAAGGGAGAAAAAATAATCATAAAAAAACGAGAGAAAAAGAGGAAAGGAATAAGGCCAAACTCTGCAAGAACATGCAGAAAAGAGCACAAACACAGCTAGCATAAAACAGCATGAAGGGAACAGAGAAAAAAAAAGGGACAGTGTGGCAGTCCCATGAACACATTTGAACCCGCATATTAGTGAGGAGGAGAAGCAGAGGAGTGCACAGCAGGGTTGAGACCCACATGCATGTACATGTAGGCTACATAAAGGAAAATAAATCCCCTTACGGCACTGTATTCGCTTAGCCCCTCAGTCTTAGTCTCAGACTGTGAGTGTGGGTGGTTTATCTATCGTTGTGATGAAGGCTGCACGTGTGAGAAAGGCAAAGAGAAAGTGAAAGAGAGAGAGAAAACGAAAGCGAGAGAGAGAGAGAGATAGAGAGTGATACAGGGGGGTCGATAGAGTGGCATGAGATTAGATGAGACGCTCTGATGGATGTGGCATTGTGTAAGTGTGTGTATGTGTGACACTGGAGGTTGTCTCTGGGGTACTCATGAGAGGTTGAGGTTCCTGTTTCAATTTACTTCTCATTCATGGTCTGTTTGTCTGCTTCAAACAAACAAAATGAGAATGGCATGCGCGCGCGTGTGGTGAGAATTCGTATGTTCAAATGAGGGCACAGCTTGAATTTTATTGAACTTGAAACAGACCATTTATGACAGTCTGGATCAAATCACAGGTGATTCACATGATTACATTTTGCTTATGCACCAGCAATGATGCTATTGTTCCCAGCACGTGAGCTCTCAAACCCCAGCTAGAAAACACTGCCTTTGTGCACGGAATGCACCATGGTCTAAACCTATTCTAAAAAATCTTTCCTGAAGCCTTGCTGTTATATCTGGAGTTCTCTGATGAGGGCCCACGCAGATACACCCCCAATCGCACTGCTGTCAGGCTCCTCCCATTGCCTGAGCCAGATGCCACAGGGCCCAAAAGCAGGAGACAGGCCAGGTGCACGGAAACAGGTGCCTGGAAGTCTACCTGGGTGCATCCTGTCTAGAAATGCTAGAAATCTAGATTACTAACAGACGCGTGTTTTGGTGAGAATAGTGCGTTTGTGTGTGTGTGTGTGTGTGTGTGTGTGTGTGTGTGTGCGCTGATTGCAGAACATGGGCTACAAGACTGTGGCAAGATGGTTACATAAACCTCCAGCTCTCCGTCTGTACTTCTGATAGCATGCCAGGGGTCTTACCTTGGCTCGCTGCCCGACAGACTGTCTCCAACGCTGGGCTGTGTCTGGCGCTTCTCATCACTGGTGCTGGGGCTTGAGAATTGCTGCTGGTGCTCGAGTGCCAAACTCTGCTGACTCGTCTGAGGCTTTGGCTCCGTCCCCTTCACTTCTTTGGCATCGTCATATACCTCAACACAGCCACCACCCTCGACACTTACTTCCATCTTCTCATCCTCCTTCCTCTGCTCATCACTCTCATTATCACTTTCCTCGCCCAGGATGTCGTCAACCTACAGAGAATATATGACAAAAGATTAAAGGGTCGGTTTTAACAGGCTGACATTGCACATTGCATTTTGACTGCATGAATAGTCATTTTAAAACTCACTTCTTTCAGTCTTTTCAAGACATTAGAGGCAAATGAAACATTTGCAATTTGCTTCCTAATTTGGCAGAACATTGAGATTTCATATCATACATAACAGTGTGACACTAGCATTTTAAAAGTGCCAGTCCCCCATATTAAAATGCAAGGTCAGAAAAAGCCACAATACTGGTGCCAGTGGTGTAGCCCTTTGAACCATGTCCACTCCATATGTGTACACAATGAACACCGGACAGGATGGATTGATTGATTTATTATTTGATTTATTGCCAATTCAGCAACCATGGCTATTTTATGGCCCAGACAGGATGGAAGAAGGTGACAAAAAGCCAAAGGTTTAAACTCAAGATTAACATTTGACTCCTTTAGGCTATATCCTGTGCCCTGTACTCTACTGTTTGATACTTTATGTGATGTGTGGGCAGTTTTGGTTCAGCCGCTTTTAATGACATGCCGGCACTTTGGCCATGGATCAGCCTCTCCGGTCCTGAAGCTTAATTACACAAGGGGGAGGAGAAGAAAAAGATCCATGCAGCCAGACAAACTTTGTTCTTGCTTTGTTACATTTATAAATTTATTCTGATAACGAGAAAAATTCAATTAAACTTAAAAGCGTGCTCACCGAAGAGAAAGACTGTTATTGCTTGGTCGTGTGTCCTAAAGGAATGGAATTCCCTGGGTATGGTGAGGAATAGAGCTTTGCCCATCTTATTTGAACTCCTCTATCAATCACAAGAGGTCTGGTATCGACCGCTAGTGACTGTATCAAATCCTGCATCCTAATAAACATGGGATGTTGTGGCTGCTATTTTTCCATTAATACAGGCTTACACATACTAACATATCAATACCAGGCAGAACCTTCGCCAAGGGTATGTGATTAATCATCAATCTCTAGATGAATAGCAAGGTCAATGAAAGAGAAGAAAATGGCAGAGCACTCCAGAGGCTTTAGGAGTGTTGACTCAATTTCAGTGGCTGAGTAACCATGGCAAGGTCCACCACTGCCAATAGTTAAGACTAAATGCATGAACAGGAGGCTCCCAGTAGAGGCGGGTGTACCGCGAGACCCGCGGGACCCAACGCAAAACAGTGCAATGCGGGAATAAATTTGAAAGCTCATCGCGGGTGCGGGCAGCAGCGGGACTGCACTGTGCGGGAGCGGGCAAACACAATATGAGTGTAAAATAAAATATACAAATGATTAATGTAGTGCCTAGCATACATAATTTGTGCTGAATATTTTATTTACTGTTACTAAAATCATTAAAACTTGCAGATGTAGCCTACCCAGATAGCAAACAGGCGTCGAATCGACATTGGTTGTTGGTTGGAAAGGTAGGTATCCATCAGACGACCGAAATTCAATGTTGAATCAACGTGATGGACGGTGGTAGTGGTACACCCGCTGGAGTGCAGAGCTCTGCATAAACTTCAAAAAGTTCAGCCAATTAAGAGGCCTTTCAGTGAGATAGAAATTAAGCCAACGTCCCTCTTGCAGGATTTTTGCGGGCGGCAGCGGGACAAAATATTGCCGGTGCGGGCGGGAGCGGGAGTGAAAATTACAATTCTTTGCGGGTGCGGGATTGCACAATGCGGGTGCGGGCGGGACTGATAATTCTGTCCCGCGCAGACCTCTAGCTCCCAAGATGCTCATGAAATACGCATAGCAACATATCCCATCCTGTATCAACATCCTGTAATAAGGCCACACCAATAAAATTAGTTGGTTCTCGGATTCGCCGCTTGAAAAAAATGCAAAATGAAATAAAAATAAAATTGAATTCGAACTCACACGAACATAAAAAAACACCGTGGCTGATAGCTATAATAGTGAAAAAAGCATGCTGCGTTCACGTGACGTCGAAAACCAATCAAATCGCGCCTTTCACTTCAGAGCGCAAGAGACAAGACATGATATGAGGAAAGATGCCGGTGGATCCTGCTAGGCCAGTGTTTGCAATTATTAGAATATTTGATCAGAAGAGAAAAACATTTGACAAGTGCATTGAAATTAAAGAGGATGAGAACTTTGCACAGTTGTACTCACGGTGCCGAGAGCAGTCTGCTTGTGCAACTCTGTGGAGGTGAGTTAGATTTTTCATTGATTGAGAGGCTAAAAACAAAACATTCAGTGTTTCGCCATCAAAATCAATCAATAAATAAATGAATAGCAGGTGCCTACAGACTCACATCCTCTCTCGCGCACACACACACACACACACACACACACGCATCTCTTTTTCACGTAAAAAATATTGTCTCTTTTCTAGATTCACGTGACTGCACGTTGATGAATATTCATCTCTGTTACGCTCATCACAAAGTTTTAGTCACTATCTAATTGCTGGTGAATCAATGCGATTTTAACGTTCTAATGCCCTGTGATGAACTGTGACAAACTTAGTTTGAACATAGGCTACAGCAGCCTAGACGCAGTCTACATCATGTGTCATACCTCAATTCCACAGCCAGATTGCTTGGTGCCTAGATTCACAAACTCTTAAATAAATGACAAACCGTCAAACCGTTACATAACATAGAATGACAGAATTATGAATTTGTACATTGCCTAAAACCTGCATGACAAAAAGTGTGCTGTGAGGTGTGAAAGTTAAGTTTATAAATTAGGCCACATTTCGTTTTTCCTTAACACATGAGTAAATGTCTTTAATGAACATTAACTGTGAATGTGCTAATATACCTTCAGAACATTTTTTATTTTTATTTTTATTTCGCTCGCTCGCTCCATATTTTTTCTGAAAAAATCCAAGAACCAACTAATTTTATTGGTGTGGCCTAATCATAATAAAAAAATTTTTAGAGTAAATTTCACCAAACTAAGGTAGGTAACTAAGAGGTATGATACAACCTTGAAACCATTCCATTATCTGTTTGTGTTTTGCACTTTGCAGACGGTTCCTAAGCTTTCATCTTACAGTAGACTGGTCATTAGGCCCAATGTCGTCCATATTTCTTTAAATACATATTGTTTGGACTAAAATACGGTTGTAGCTTGTCTACCTTACCGCTGTTGAAAAGACCGGTTACGTATATTGTGTTGTAAGATTTGTTTAAGATTTATTGAGCCGCAAAGTTCGAACCTGTCAACTTCTTTCTAACTGTAGTGATTTTCAGTGCGGTGAAATATAGTCTAATTTCTAACCGTGACAAATCGGGTGTGAGACCGGGAGAAATTGAAATGAGTGAGTTTCACGGCCAATGCATTAGGGTTGAGAGCCTTGATTGTACCTAAAGATCTTTTAAAACTTGGTCAACCAGCTCTGTTGTAGCTTACTCCAACACTATATTTCATTATTTGTGATAGGGGATTATGGTGTCAGAATAGACTATTCACTCAGCTACACCAGAGCGTGCAGTTTTGAGCCTAGGAGTCGCTCTTTTGTTTATTTAAGCAACATGTGTAGGCATTGAGCACCGTTTTCCAACCTTTTGAGCTTCTACTAGCGAATGAGACTTCATGACAACAATCCAGTGACTGATTTCCAATTAATTAATACGCATCAATCTCATGATTCCCCTCTAGCGATCCGGTTGACGGAAAACTTTAATCCATGCAAGTCTGGAAACGTGTTCGCGAACACTGCTTCAATACCCTTGTTCGATGTGAATGAATGGTGCTTATCTGTAAAGCCATTCCAGGTCACATTGATGGTCTTCTTGCAGACTAAGCAAAATCCTTCTCGGTCATTTCCCCATCACAGGTTTTAGCCATTCTTTGAAAGCCGGTTTGTCAATCCACAATTGCGAGAACTTTAAATTACTAACAAGTGTTCCCAACCGATGTTATCAAAGATGCTTTGTTTCGCTCTCATCTTGAAAAACTAGTAAGGTAACTGCGCCTAAGGCATTGCAACCATGGAACCCTCACACGCGGCTACTCAGTTGAGGTCCTGTGAGCATCGTACAGGCTACTTTGTTTTTAATTATAAATATTATTTATTTATTTATTTATTGAAGTACAAATATTATACAAACAATGGGAAGTCTTATATTGAGGTGGTGACATTTTTCAAATTACATTACATTTACTTCCTTTTAAGGGCCTTTGTTTTTTTGTTTTTTTTTACTACCCCGCGGGGACCCTGAAAAAGGCAAGGAAACTAATGACAATGCAGCCAACTGACCTTGTAAAAAATCTTAAACCACCTAAATTATTCACTACTTGCTACTTTAAGAAAACATGGTTGTTTTTTGAAATATGTACAAAAAACATGTAAGAATGTAGAAACCACAATCACAATCTGTTTGCTGTACAACTAAGAGGTTAGCAAATCAAGACAACGCTTTGTCTCCTGGAAGTCAATCAGTCAATATAATACAGACACTACACTTATCAACAAGGCGACAGAACACACAAAAAAGCAATATAAAAAGTGAAAGATTAAAATCAATATTCAAACAGGTGTTCTTCATGATTTATCAGAGGAACATATGTATAAAACAACAAAATAAATTAGAATAATATAAATACATATATATACACACAGCTTTGGGGGTAGATACCTAATGGAAGATGTTGACAATTTAGGGCCCTTACTGCCTGAGTATATGGGCGGTTTGAGAAATCAGGTTGTTCCGGACATGGTACTCATAAAATTCTTCATTCGTTCTTAAGCAACCCAATTGACGGATATCCATGGTGGTTTCTTTTAATCAGTTAAGCTTCATGAGAATTATTAAAACATTTTTAAATTATAAATCCTGTGCCATCTTTTAATTAAAATTATTCAGTAGGGCACTTATAATCTTGGGGTTGTTTTGAGGTCTGGGAGGTGAGTGAGATGGAGTACTCAAAAAGAAAACAGTTTTGGAGTCATTAAGCCCTTTAGTCACAACAAGGTTAAGCAGTTGTGACTTGTAACTTGTCTTTGTGCACAACTGTCAGCTTTCTATCGTTTTGTTTAGGGAAAACTTGGGAGGCCAATTTTAGCCATTCAAGACCCTCAGGACACAGAGGATTTACTGGAGAATGACCTCCAATGCATCTTATTGAGCCAAGTGCCTTGGTCTTTCTGTCAGGTCCTGCATTACAGTACTGAGTATATCATGCTGGCAGTCAGGTACTGTGTGGGAGGCCTGTACATCACTGAACGGCAGCTCCTCTACGACTGTCCTTCAGTCGCCCGGTTGACGCCAGCTTTAATGGCTTGTTTCTGTCTCAAGTTATTGGAGTTGGAGAGTTCACGTCCGTGAACAGAAGGCGATGTGTTCTGAATGTTCAGGTTTATTTTGCACTTCAAATTTAACTAATTGCCTTTTTTAACAGGGCAAGGAGTGATGAATGATGTGTGCAGCTTGGAGGGGGAAGGGACTGAATAAGGAAGGCTGCAAACAGACAAAGTCAAGCTGTTTTAATGTAGCAGTCAATTCCATAATGTCCTTCTGGGTGACATGGCCTTTGCCAGTAGTCAGTGAGGCTGGGAAGGCTCAGAACCTCAACGCATTTGATGACAGAGGAGTTTTATATTGGTGTAAACTTTGATTCTGGACCCTGTTTTTAATATCATAATTTTAGGCTCCCTTGTGTGTCAAAGAATTACACTCAATAACATGCTACAATGCAGGGTAAAAAAAAAAAAAAATTCAGTCAGAACATCTAAATATCAGGTGAATTACAGAAGGCACTGAAGCAAAGAACATTTAAAATGTCTCTCTGCTCTGCTCTCTTTCCGCCTCTGCATACATCTAGATGAAACATTTTCCCTGAGATTCCCTGAGGCTGAATCCTCACTGGATTGGACTGTATAAGAGAGAGCCAAACAATAAAGGTTAAAGATCAACACTCTCTCATCAGTCAGGCTGGAATGTTTGTGTGAGCACTAGGTAAGGGAGATATGATCAAGAATGTATGACTTCTGGACACATTGGATGATGGGCAAAATGACTCCAGATTGTGAAAAACAAGAGTGTCCTTAAAAGTTCTGAAGTTCCACTAGTATGAGTGTGGCTCAAAAGTTCAATAAAACAGACCTAAACTTAATAGCTATGAATGTCGTTCTCAGTCGTCTGACTACAGAAACAAAAGCATAAAAGGTCAGCGCCAGGGGAGGGAGTCCTTCCATTAAAAACACAGCGTGGAGCAGAAAGAAAGCCATTACATGAGAGAGGTGTTAGGAGCCCAATTATTTGTATCCCAGGTCAAACTGGCCTGATGACATGGACTATATGAATCAGCGAGAGAGAGAGAGAGAGAGAGAGAGAGAGAGAGAG
>JAGFZM010000254.1:134810-163874 GCA_017657215.1 Limnothrissa miodon | reverse complement strand
AGAGAGAGAGAGAGAGAGAGAGAGAGAGAGAGTGAGACACTTCTATACATTTTATACATGTGCCATATGGTGTTGAAGTTGCTTTATTTACTGCATACCGTTTTCAGTTTTCACCTCGTTACGTCTGTCTAGTAAAAGATGATTTATGTCAGACACTCTTGTTCCAAACCTCAGTATGGCTTGTTTTCTCAATGCAGGATGGCGACCACATATATTCGCATGTACTCAAAAATGAACGAGGCAGATGTAACACTTCTATAATTGCCAGATAGACAGAGATGATCGGAGGTATAATGTGACTTCAGAATAACGTGCAAGACCGGGTTCAGGCTTTTTACAAGGTTTCAACAACTTAAAGTTTTTTTTATAACAATTATAAATGTAAAGACCAATGAGAGACACTTTCTGGCAAAAAGATTGCACAGGCGTGTGGGATTTAAAGTGAAATGTATGTATGAGTGATTTAAAAATCTATTTTATACTTACAGTACTATATTTCATTACATACAAAAAAGACTTTATAAGAGGTCTCAATTTCAATTACAATGCAGCAAAGCATAACCTTTAAGAATACTTACAAGGCCTTACTGTTCCCACACAAAACATAAAAGCAGCTATGATTAAAATTCCTAGAATGCTGAAAAGTACAGTAAAAAAACCTGTGTGATGAGTTTTTTAAGCATAACAAGGTCTTGCCATGTATTACAAAACTGATTATGCTGACCTTCTGTTACTTGTGTTACAATAACTAAATGAGATGGGCAAATAGAGAGAGAAACATTTACAGCCTAATGCATCGCTTCCTCCCCTCATGAATATGAAGACATTAAGACAGGTTAGCCTCCAAAAAGAGTGGCTGAAGACATCCATTAGCTGATAAGAGGTTCCACACTAGGCCTCCATAACTGATATTTAAAGAAGTGTCTTTGCCACAGGAATATGTTTCTCAGCCATTGGACCATGTTTAACAGCTACGAGTTCAAAAGAAAGGCAGATGTGAGTGACTGAGGACAGCTCAGGTCTGTAAAACTACAGGGTATAAAATGTCAACAGCATATTCAATGTAATACAGGTCAGGTTTTGTTCAGAGAGTCGCTGCATGTACCTATTTGATGTATTGCACTGCATTCTATTGGAGGCGGTCTGCGCTGCTGAACATTGCAAGTGCTGTATCTACCGCTAAACGGCCACGGTGGCGCATTCTACACCGTTCGTTCGCCATGTAGTGACTCATTTTAGCATCCTAAACAGTATGAAACGGATGAATTAAATGAAAAATGTTGCATAGTGGGCCTTTAAATGCAGAGGGAAAACAGAAAACAAGTATAATAGTTTATCCTTTCACATTTCCCCTCCTCTACATGCCAACCCCTTTCCATCCTCTGCTAAGTGATTCCATTCAAACTCACTTAGGGCCACTCAGTTAATGTCATGAATTTTGTTGAAAGAATTCTCATTTGTAATTCTATTAGGGTTTACCTCAGTTCATAGTAAAAAAAAAAAAAAATGCACATTCACTTTTTGGAGGCCAACCTGTCCCAATGGATAAAAGCTGTGGTAGCATCCGTCAATTCATCCCTGTCATTCCTCTAGTTTGCTCTCTAGGTTAATACTGTTGGTTTTGTTGTTTTCTGACTCAGGACAGCTACAATATCAGCAATAGGCAAGTCTGCACTGCTGGTTTGATTCCTGAAATCCTTATAGCATTATAAAAAAATAAAAATAAAAAAAAAGATTTGCAGAAACTTTGTGGACTAAGGGGGATATTGACCTGATCATGACTAAATAGTTTGATATCTTGATAGAAGAGTAGATAGACAGATCTATAGACAGAGATGGAGATATAGATTAGATAGCTAGATAGACAGGCGTATACTGAGAAGGAGAGTACACGTCACAGACAACAGACGAAAATCTCAAAAGAATGAATGCATTCCAACTCTACATGAAAAGATTTGGTAGAGAGACAGCAGGTTAAACAAGGGTGGAAACATTTTTGCAAAAGAAAAGCTTTAGATAAAATGGCTGAAGCCCAACAAGATCCTACTGCGTTCAAGCAGAGACAAGGGTGAGACATGAATTGTACTATGTGGCAGGATGCATGCAAGAGGCTGAGTGAAAAAAGGTGAAAAGAATAAGAATGCACCCCACAGTATTGGGAGTATCACTGGCTGCTTCATTGTGCTGGAGGCTTGCCTCAGATCAAAGGCCATATGCTTGCAGCTGCTAGCAAGGCCAAAAGCACAGACTGCATTTACAACAGCAATTACCCTCAGGAGTCTTTCCCATTGCTTCAAAGTATTCAGGTATGCGCGTGCGCACACACAAACACAGACATACACACACACAAACACACGCACGCACACACAGACCCACAGTCAGGGAGAGGCCTGCAGGTGTGTGTTAACTCTGTCCACCTCTCTGTCTCTCTGTCTAAGACCTCAATCTAAGGTCATTTTAGATGGAAAAAATTATTCTACCTGCATAGAAAGATCATTGGAATAATATACTAGTTCTACATGAATGGGGAAAAAAAATCAAAATTTGTCTAGCCAAGATACCCACGTGAAAAAAATGAAATTATATAAATATAAGCCTGGAAGGGAAAAAAATGACTTAACTTAGATCAACAGGCTGCCACAAAAACCCGGGGACGTCACAGGAATAAGGCAAAAATTGACTTGATTGTCTGCCCTCTCAATATCCATCATTTGTAATAGCCCTGCATAAGTCTAATAAGCGTCACGTCTGCTGAGTGAGAAAATGTCACGAGAAAAAAAAAAAAGACAGATGACCAGTGAGTGAGACAGAGAGTGAAAAAGACAGGGCTAAGAGACAGAGTTGTGCAGACATGAGCGTCACTAACGTCAATGGTGAGCCCTGAAACCACTCTGATTAGAACAGTAGCTCATTATCATGGGAGCCCTCCTGGAGTTGCCCGAGCAGGGACAGACATCGGAGTCAAGGCCGCAGCAAGGAGTGACTCATGTTGAGGGAAAGAGTGCAATGACAGGCAATCGTCGGGAGGCAGGTGGCAATGGCTGACCACGACCCTGATTATGACCACCCCTGATGATGAGTCAGGGTGTGAGCGACAGCAAATGACAGCTTTTGATTATATATATATGATTATATATTGATTATAGCTGTGTGGAACACATGAACTCCAAATGACAAAGAGCAGGAAAAGTGAAGAGGGAGGGGTTTTATGTTTCTACAGGGTTACAACTAATAGAAACATCAAATCATGCAGGATCTGCTTGGTGAATGATGAAATTAATAAGCTACAGTAATTCAATTAAAGATAAATAATGACAGAATGAAAGAAAGTATAAACACAACATAAAAAAAAATAGTTGCCCAGGAGACACCAGATGCCAAGACATAAATCGCTTTAATTAAGACTGTCAAGAGTAATTGTGTTGTTTCTATAGCTCAGCCTTTCCTGCACAATATCCTTGCGTGAATACGTGAATGCGTACATAGGCCAGACTGACTCATTGTGGAGTGGAGTGGAAAGAGGAGACGGTTACCTGACCACCATTTAAGCCCATTTAGAGAGTGTGTGTGTGTGTGTGTGTGTGTGTGTGTTTATGTATATTTAACCCAATTGTAAATTAGTGAAATATAAATTTGACTAATAAAGTCTAATTGCAATTAGAATTAATTTGTTTTAGCATATTGTATTATTGTTTCATATTTAATATCATAATCATTGTTTATGGTAATGCACTGTTTGAAAGACTAAGCCATCATGCCCTACCAAACCAGCTAACAAACCTAGGCTCTGTTTAGGGGGAAAATTTAAATTTTGCACCAACCAAAAGAGAGGGTCAAAATCTTTCATAGCTGAGCTCTCCATCTCTCTATCATAAGACAGGTGTTTAAAAGAACAAAAAAGCAGGGGTTAAGAAGAGCAAATTCCCCACCTCTAGCTGGCATTTAAAAGTGGCACAGAGAGGAGACTCATCTGTCTGTGAACAGAAGCACTGCTTAAGTGCCAGTCTGTTCTTACTGTGTATGTGTGTGTGTGTGTGTGTGTGCGACTGAAAGACACCAACAGAGAGTGCAAGAACGCAGTAGAAATCAGCAAGATCATGCCACAGATGGACAGAGAGACGAGAGGGGAGAGTTCTGCCATTTCCACTCCCAGGCTCACAAGTGATGACTAGGCAGCTTGAGGAAGAGGACAGGTGCGCAGATGTCAACACACCCTGCAGGCCTGCGCAAGAGCAAACAGATGGCAGGGTTTATCACAACATTCTTTTTGAAGTTACTGTTTAGGGACCTCAGCTCAGCTACTCTACACGGTGGCTCTAGTAAGGGAGGGTGAGAGAATTTTTACAATTGGTTCATTAACTACATTTCAACAATGTGCTTAAAGGCATTATCCGGAGTGAAACAACACGTAGCTTTGTTGATTCACGTTGCTAAGTACTATCCATAGGTATAAGAACGACAGATTTTCATGCATGGTAGACCGAGTAACGAAACGGCAGCCAGCGCTAACTGATTAGGGCATGTCAGTTTCGTTTTCATATGCCCAATATGCTTAGCGTTAGCGGCCAGTTCGTGAATTCTGTCTACGTTGTACCTACTGTTGTCATTCTGATACCTATAGACACCATTCGACAGCCTCAGTCAACAGAGCTAAGGGTTGATTCACTCCGGATAATCCCTTTAAGTGGGTACCCTAGGTGAGTATGTGAGGCGGTGGAAAAATAGCATAATAGGGTGAAAGCCTACAGAATGTCCTGTTACTGAGTGTATGTTCGAGTGTGAGTATGTGCTCAGAGTTGTTACAGGAGTCGGACAAGACGGCACACTGCCTACGGCTGACATTTGCTCTCAAGCTGCTGGTACAAATGGCAGCGTGCCTGATCACAGGCAGCCAGCTTAGGTACCCCAAGAAAAGGTGGAAAAGCCAACTAAAATGTAGTAAAAATGTAGTATATGACTACATGTGAGAAAGACAGACAAGAGGCAAGTAACTCAAGAGTGTGCATACTAAAGTAAGTTTAATGTACTGTAAGTAAGTTTAATGTACTGTAAGTAAGTTTAATGTACTGTAAGTACAGCCTGAATGTTTGTGTGTTGCAAAAAAAAAAAGAAAGAGTGCGAGAGAGGGAGGGATAATGGACACTTTAGAGTATTGAAGAGTAGTGAGAATGGCCAGAAAAGTAGAAAAACATGATGATGCAAGCAGCTCAAATCACACATCCAAGTCAGAAGCACCCTGCTTGTCCCTGCCTCATGCACCCCCCCCCCCACCCCTCCATGCCCATCTGGTGCTGGCACCATCTGCACTTACTGTCTATGCCAGACAAGGACTACAGCCAGAGGAGGAACACACACCACAAGTTGGAATAAGAGCTGGGAAGATCATATCTCCAGTAGCGTTTTTTGGTATTTAGTTTGGTGTATACTCTTTATTCTCCTTATCATAGATGATGTATGGTTGTTTGTCGTTTTAAGACAACTGGGGTGGAGGGGAGCTCGGCTGCTGGTCTTATTTGAGATAGAGTGTGAGACAGGAGACAGGAATGGTCTGTTCACTGATGAGTGCAAACCCAATCTACTCATCCATCACTCTCCACTAAGACTGAGAAAGAGGAAGGGATGAGATAGAAGTGGGAGGCTGAGCAGCGGTCGGAGAGAAGGAGGGAGGGAGGGAGAGAGAGAGAGAGAGAGAGAGAAGCATACAGGGCAAAAAGGCATCTGAAACTGTAAGAGTTACAATGACAGACTCCCATGCTCTGTGAGTTGGCTTCACATAAGGCAGCACAATAAATTTCTAATTCTGGAGATAAAGGCTGTCCTATCCCATTGGAGACTTATCTGGCAGAAAGTTTAGGTTTGTGTGCATACTTGTCTTAACTTTAGTATTCGCTTCAGTCTCTCTCTGTGTGCAGCCACCAGGGGCCTGTGTAAAGGACTCAGAAGAGGTGGCCGAGGAAGGACAAGAGCAAACACACACACACACACACACACACACACACACACACACACACACACACACACACACACACACACACACTCATTTGCACTTCCTGGGGTCTCATTAATAGCTTCCAAACAACACACAAAACAAAGGAGAAAGAGATGATTGAGAATGGGTGTGTGAGTATTGGTGGTGGTGGTGGTGGGTGGGACGCAGGAGAAAGTGGAAACTGGGCCCAGACAGTTGAAGATGACTAAAACAGCGTGTCTCTGAAAACACCACTGTGTAGTGAAGGGAGATCCTAATTAGACACCCCCTCCCACCTCCCACCAACCAACCAACGCTTCCAGAGGTCACGACATAGAGGTCATCCCTATGGGGTATTTCTTTGGCGGCCACCCTGCCGAGCGTTGATGGTCTTCAGATGTATGTGGTCGATAGGCGGTAGCGCTGGGACCACAGGGGGCTACATCGCTGATTAGGCCAATGAGCCCTAATGAGGCTAAACCACAGGAAGCCTGCGGCTACAGTTGGTCAATACTCTGCTGAAGTTCCATTACAAAGACCAAAAACTCCATGCCAAGCCTGTCACACTACATTACAATAACCGCAAAAACTACATCCCCAAAGCTTCACAATGGAGAGGCCGGAGGGTGGTAATGTGAGGAAGCAACCACAACAACACTATTTGTCGATGTGGTATAGTACTTGATGTTATGTTGAATGATTCATGTGTCTGCAAAAATGGGCATGTGATCAGCATGTCTGATAAATCCAGAAGAAATAGTCATGACCCTTGGCTTGAAGTATGGGATGGAACTGGCTTGAACATAATTGATGGCTCTGAAAATTAGCATTATGTCTAAATGAAAGTAAAACACCTCATTTGGTCCTGAATTGATCCAGGGTCTACACAGTGAGAGATTTAAAAAGGCATCATTTCAACATTACCACTGGGACAAAAAATAAGGGCATCTCCATTTTCTCTTTTTCTGGAGGGGAAAACAATCCAAAGAGTTTCATAATACAAAATGTCACCCTTTCTCCAGTTAATAAATAATGAAATCCACATTCTTCTTTAACAGGCATATTCTTCTTAAAGGTCTCATACCATCGTATTTTCATTAATTTTGTGGTGGTCTCTTGTCTAAAATAATGTCATGAGAGTTGGTTTCGACAAAAATATGCTGTGGTTGTCTTGTTTCAAGCTATTTTAGTAAGGTGAAAACGAGAGCAGGGATAGCGTGAGAGGATTCTTATGAATACTAATGATATGCAAACGTATCGCATCTGATTGGCTAACAGCACTGTGACGCTCCCTCTAGTGAGTCTGTCTGCAGGCAGCCTAATAATGTTTTCTTGGGGGCGGGCTTACTGCATAGCTAATGTGGGATCCTGCAAATGTGACGTAGGCTTGTATGGCTTTTCCGATTCGCTCGTTTTTCCCGGCTGTTTTCTATCACAGGCGATTAGAGACTACAGGGGTAGGAGAGCATTTTACAGTTTTGAAGTGCAACTTGGGCTGACCTATGGTAATGTAAAAAAATCAAGTATTAAACGGTTTATTTTGGAAGGAGACCTTTAAAGAAACAAAAGTTCTTAAACAGCCCTACACATTTATGACAATCTTAAAAGGATCCCTAGCTAGTAAGACATACAGTCAGTGTCACAAGAAATGGCCCGGCTGCACGCACAAACCTCCCGTGCGTCATGTGTGTGTCACGCACTATTTAATTATTTTTTTTCTAAAGAAGCTGCCGTGTACCCAAACAACCACCAGGTGGCACTTGGCACTTGCAATACTTACTTGATTTACTTGATTCTGTTATTGCAATGTGTAATTTTGAGTGCAAGATGTGAAATAGTACTTCAATTCAATAAAAGTCTTCACAAAGACATGCATTATGTGCTGCTTGTGAATGAGGGATTTAGGGATATAGGCTATTTGAATCACTCTGCAGTTTTTGTAAACAATTGGTCACCCATCCTCCCAGCTGATCGTTTGCACGTATAGCCTCCCCCCTCCCCCCGATCTTTATGCACAATGCAAGTGAGATGATGGGTGCTGAGAGCCTGTGGGCGCAAACAGCCCCTTCTGTAGGGGAGAGCCGGGACGATTGAACCGGGGGACGAATTAACCGTTGAGATTCTCTCATAAACCATTCACAATTCAAACATGAAATTTTGTCATCCCATACAGCTTGTAATAATAGACAGACCCAGGGAAAATCGTGTCGATATGCAATACTGATCTTAAGTTAGACCCGGGGGGTCATTTTAAGAGCGATAATATACACTTATCACTTTTAAACAACAGA
This sequence comes from Limnothrissa miodon, assembly GCA_017657215.1. Taxonomy (NCBI): domain Eukaryota; kingdom Metazoa; phylum Chordata; class Actinopteri; order Clupeiformes; family Clupeidae; genus Limnothrissa; species Limnothrissa miodon. Next base: position 155,615 of record JAGFZM010000254.1, on the reverse strand, counting down.
TGAATTGATGATGTAACACATCCTACAGTAGAGGTCTGCGCGGGACAGAATTATCAGTCCCGCTCCCGCCCGCACCCGCAGTGTGCGGTCCCGCTCCCGCCCGCACCCGCAAAGAATTGTAATTTCCACTCCCGCTCCCGCCCGCACCTGCAATATTTTGTCCCGCTCCCGCCCGCAAAAGTCCTGCAAGAGGGACGTTGGCTTAATTTCTATCTCACTGAAAGGCCTTTTAATTGGCTGAACTTTTTGAAGTTTGTCTTAGAGCCCTGCACTCCCGCGGGTGTACCACTAAGACCGTCCACCACCTTGATTCAACATTGACAGTCGGTCGTCTGATGGAAACCTTTTCCAACCAACAACTAATGTCGAGTCGACGCCCGTTTGCTATCAGGGTAAGCTACATCTGCAAGTTTTAATGATTTTAGTAACAGTAAATAAAATATCCAGCACAAATTATGTATGTTAGACACTACATTAATCATTTGTATATTTTATTTTACACTCATATTGTGTTTGCGGGACTGCAGTTTATCATCCTATACCGCCCGCTTGTCAATATTTTTTAGTCTAGGAGAAAAACGCCTTTTGCTGCGAGCAGGCACTGTCGGGATGATTGAAACACTTGTTTCAACCGTCCCCCAGTAGGTCGTGCAAGTAAGCACTACGTTTTGCGGTCAGTGCATTAACATTTTGAAATAATAAGCGTTTGCATTAACTAAAAAGTACAACTATAACCAGTGCTTGAAGTGGGAAAAAATAAGTGCAGGAACTCTAATTGTAAGACATTTGACATTTGTTCGGTGACATTGTGAGTCTTTTGGATGTGTTGTTTCAAAAACTATCATAATCATTCTTCCAAGCAATAACCTATGGGCAGGCTACTTTTTCCTCATTCACAAAAACATGATACAGAAAAACCATTAAAACAACATGAACCAGACCAGCGTGATGCATCTAATCATAGGTAAACTTATAGAGCCGTAGTGCCATTGTGAACAATGCCATCATGACATTCACAGTATAAATTGTGACAGTATGCATTGCTTCCCTGATGCGATTGGTTGGGACTCAGTGTATGCATATGATAGGGCACTGTCGTGTCTCGTGGGTAATGTAGCCTTTTATCGGTCTTGTGATGTTGTCTATTCTCGGGCCAGTGTCGCTGTGTCGGATTAGTTTCAGCTAAGTAGGCATACCGGAACGCAGAATAAAATGGCACAACCCAAAAGACTAAAATACAGAAGTAAGGAACTGCGTTCTGCTGCGTTCCGGCCAACTTCAAGCACTGCCCGAAACACAGAAAAAAGTGGCGGAACGCAAAACACGAAAATACAGAAGTTCCGAAACTGCGTTCAGCTGCGTTCCGGCCCACTTCAAGCACTAACTATAACAAATAATTTTATTGCCTCTCCATCCCTTGCTTGAAAATTGAGCAGCATTGACTAAAAGGGGTCTTTGTCACATATTTTGTCAGTATATGTAGCCTAATCAGATATGTAGCCTAATCATAGGGAGTCCGGTAGTAACTCCATTATGGGAGTCCGGTAATAATTCCATTGTTCATTCGCTGTGAATATAGCCTATTTGCCTATTAGCCTTTTGTCTCAGTAAATTAAAATATCCACGTTTGTGAGAATACAATTGGATGGGAGGGCAAAAAGCTGGCAAAGGTTGCAATGTGCATTTGTTGCGAACAAGGGTACAATGGGACAGGGTAAGAGTTGCTTGCCCTGCTGCCCGCCGTTGCTTCCAGTCACTACTGTAGGTATACAATTCTGCTACAACGCGCCTCTCAACAAATGAACTACGTGCTCATTTAGAACTTCAAATAAAAAAATAAAAAAATGCCTGTCTTACAATAAAAAATGCCACTGGCCCAGTGCAGCATTACTGAACACTATATGAGCAGAGGGCAAACCGCATTTGGCACATTAAGGCCTATATTTGTCGCAGCACCATTAACTCAGCTGAAGGTGAAATTCTGCCAGAGACGTTTTTATAGGAGAAGGACTTTTTTTTAACCTACATTTAAATTCTCATTAATGGATGTAGTTTTCGGTGGATTTCGAAGAGGCTTCAAAAGAAGGTAAAATGAAGTTTCTTCATGTAGGCCTATTCAAACATAACAGACCAAACTGCATATTGCGAAAATAGAACACAAATGAACATATAGGCTAACTAGTTGTATAACTAGTTCATAGAATCTAGGCTTGATTCATGGTGTTAGAGCTGGAGTCAGACCGTTTTTCATGTGTGTTTGTGGGCAAGGAACAGTCGTGTTTTCTGTGTCTCTTTGGAAATGATGTCTCAGTATTTTGTGTTAGAATTCCTAATTAAGCTGGGGATTTGCTACTTGGCGCAGGCTGATTGTTAAGCCATAGGGTCCAAAATTGTAAAGTAATTCTAGCATAAAAAATTTGACTATATCAGACCAAACTGCATATTGCAAAAATAGAACACGTAAGTAAACTAACGTCTCTTGCTCCGCTTGACTCTCTGAATGTTGTGCAATCATTAGAGAGGTCTTGTACTGCCTCCTAGTGGTGGTAGCTGCACTGACACATCTCGTAATGCTGTGACTCATGTTTTACGTGAGTCTCGCGGCCATTCACAATTGGTAATGACTGTATTAGCCTGAATGGCATTTGTATCAGATATATCTAAAGATTTAAAAACACTGAAAATGCTGTCTTTTTTTAAACTTTAAGAGAATACCTTCACTTGCTTGTAAGATGCCATTGCATTTACATCTCAATGCTGTCTGGGAAAAAGTGACATGAACTGGTTATCATTGTAGGTTTTTATGTACAGCAGTACATTGATTGCATCTTGTTTAGATTTTTACCACAACGGGTACTTATGAGTGAAAGGATTTTCTAAACTTTAAGGAAACCAAAAACATTGCAAGTTTTTAAATCACTTTTATGTAGCTGATACTAAGAAACGGCCACTACATGCCTAAGATCTGACATGTGCAACTAATCGACCTATATTAGCCCTCTATAATGATTTTTTCCAGAATGCGTTAAAAGATTTGCCGTGCTGCGGTCGGTTCTGGTGTACCGAATGAGGCGCTGTTTTGCAGCAGCGGGTGGTAGCAGTGGTGGTGGATGCTTACCTCAGGATCATAAAATTATAATCACCACAGTAATTCACTCATGCAGCCTCAGAGCAAGCAGCCCTTTGGCAGCTTATATAACCTAATGTGCTCCGGAGAGCGGTTGGACAAGTCAGGAGGGAGTAGTACTTGAGTTTAGAACTTTTTAAAAGTTTAAAAGTACCAAGAGTAAGTTGAGGCTGGACATTTAAATGGCAAGTATTGTGGGTAGTGGCTGGTATTCCACTTAATAACACAATGGAGGAGACAAAACCGTCTTTAACCCATTTCCTGAGATAATTCACAGTGGAACTGGGCTGTGACGATTATGCATGGCCACGGCATTATTAAACTTTTGGGTGAGAAGTATGAAAGAGGATTGGCCTCAGAGATTGGAGGAGTAGGAAAGATGAGGAGGGAGAGCGTGCTTGTGCTACTGCAGCAAAATGAAATACTGGTAGAAATAACTGGAACTGGCTGTTAAAAAAGTCAACATGAGCTACTGAAAGGCACTTTGAGGAAAACCTCGCTAAAATTACTGCTCCTCTCCAATAAGTCAAGTCAGTTTTATTGTCAATTTCTTTACATGTACTAGACAAAGGAATCGAAATTACGTTTCTCACTGCCCCTTGCGTACTTTAGACGGACAATACAGGACAGAACAAACTATAAAAGTGCATTGAAACAACATAGACTCTAATCACTATTCTTGACACTAGAGATGCAGGAGACAGACAAGACAAGACAGACAAAACAAGTGTACAGGTACAGCAGGAATATATCCTAACCCATAGTAGCAGTATGTGCTGCTGTGAAGAGTCTCCGGATCTGGGACATCTACACACATCCATAGGACTGTCAGTAAAACGGTAAAAAAGAAAATGAAGTAAGGCATGTGCCTTCCTTGTATTTAAATAACTGGTACTAAAGTAAAGGTTTTCAGTACAAAGACCTACTGTGTGAGATCCTTTTACCAGAAAAAAAAACTAAGATACAAAATAGAGGACACTTTGTCACTTTCTACTGCAGCTAAAAACTTTTCAGTGTTTTTCATTGTGGGATACTGTGAGTAATTTCTCATTTTCATTTGTGGGCAAGCAAGGACAGAATGACTAAAGCCTTGGTTCCACTACTGGAGCTTAAGGGTCATTTTACCGGAACTTCACGGTATGTGCACATTTCTACTTGACGGGGCGGCCCAAATAGAATTCTTTAAGGACCATTTCAGGGACCCACCGAGTACCTGCTTTGGGGTACTGCATGTACTCAAATGGCCCAGTTGACTGAATCCAAATATATGCCATAAACATAGTGTGACACAGACCACTGCTGCTCTGCTCCGTTGAGCCAGACCTCACATGCAGGCACTACACACTACACTGATACATTGTTACAGTTACATCAACCCGCATTACCGCTATTTTCAGCTATTTACATCACTGCGGGTGCACACGCAGGTTGTTAGCGGTAATTAAACATTAATGTTAGCGGTAACTCGTTAAATACCACCCGGTACATGTCAATCTTCATTTCATATTATCTTGCAATTGTTAAACATGCACACACACACATACAAATATCGTTTAGATTGTTTATTAAGTTACTTATCTGTGCGTATGAATGCGTTTAACAGAGTGCTGCATATTCTGTGGCTTTCACTGGTTGTTTACTGCAGGACATTCGGGTGCTGGGGTCAAAGGACCCGAATTACGGAGGCCGGGGTGGCTTTCTAGTGCCAGTCTCGGGTACGAGCACAAACTCGTGCATGGAGTGCAATGAGCTGTTCCAATTATCTCCAATTATGTAGTTGTAAAAGAAAAGACTATATTATCGTAATTGACTTGTATGTCTATGAATTATGTGAGATATGTGTGTTCATTTAAACCTGAAATTGTAATGTAAATGTATGGTTTATTGGATGTATGTGATCTAAAGTGTTTTTGTTGATTCCAGTGGGTGTGGTTTTGCCCTATATAGCCTCTGAAGTGAGTTAGACTGGGAGAATTGGTGGTCGCAAGACTGGTATGTGTCTGAAGTGCTAGAACGTGGTTTGTACACAGTATAGATTCAGATTACGCTAAAGAAAGTTAATGTATATTTTGTTTGTTTATTTATTTTTCTATATTGTTTAATTTGTAGTTTACATAGTTTGATTTATTTTGTTCACCCAATCTCTCTTGGCATTTTTGAATACGAAGCCAATAAAACATCTTTGCTCTAAAGTGCTACTTCAACTGGGCATCTTTTTTTTGGCACAAAGTTGGACCTGCGTGACACATGGCTATTTCTGTCCTTAACCAAAAGGTTTAGGCTTTATGACTTGATATTTTGTAAAACGAGACGAGAAACGATGAATGTTAAATCAGATAACCAGAAAATACATCTGTGGTGATATATGATGTGTTTACCAGTCACCTATTTGTGGTTATGGTGCTGATCAGAGACTTGACTAATGTAAAAGATTGATATGTCTTTAGTAAAAGGTTTGTAAGGGCCATTTTGCAGTGGAAACAAAACAGCTGAGAGGAGCCAACTATCTAACCCATCAGTTGTTCCACTCTCAGAATTGTCCTGGATCTCTTAAAGTGGAAAAACGGTTTAAAACACAGATTATCCCTAATGGAATTTAGAACTAAATGAGCACATGAAGGAAATTAACTACGGTATATTACTATGTTGCAGGGCTATGCTTTTTTGCCAAGGTATTTAATATACAAATTATAGAGCTGAAAGAAATAGCAATAAGTAAGAAAAAGTCTAAAGTGTGGTATATACTCACTGTAAGTGAGGGTGTTTTCCCAGTCTTGAGCTAGTATGGTATATTTTAATAATTTTGAATTCTTCCTACAAAACAGAAGTTCAGATAAGGTGCAATAAGATATACACTGTTGTATATTATGTTGAATTTTTCATATTTTTCTTAAGATAAAATACAAAAATGGGACACATGTGGTCTGTGATGTTGGCTTGATCATCACCACAACACATAATTAGATGATGAAGAATCCACTTTTTCTTCCAGCCCTTTCCTTGCGCTGAAATGAAGTGTCCAAAATTTCATATACTGCACTTGAGACAATGGCCACACAATGGACTCTTATGATGGTAATATAACAGCAAAAGGCCTTGGAAATACAGAGGTCAAAATGACAGTCTGGAACCTGAACCTGGAGGGTTACGCCCAGAGCTGGAATAGTGGCATTTTAATGTGAACCTTGCTGGGGGAGGCCAATGGCCTCAGAGCCATTACATTACAAACTTTTTTCTTCCCCCAAAGCAAAGCAAGTAGACTATTCCCGGATGTCAAAGGCTACGGTTAGCAGAGGTCAGGAGCAGTGGATGACATTTTAAACACACATTATCCGCAGGGCTCCAACGCATTAGCGTCCAGAAAATAACATCCCTGCTCTAGGACGTGATATATAAGAGATGGCTTTGTCCTTAGACTACAGTATTTACAGGCAGTCAACAGCATAATAGCTGATAAATCTAAGGAATGACACACGAGTATCTAGAATTCCTACTTTTTTGAACTTGTCAAAATCAGGTTGATTTCACGTTATTGCCCAATTTTCTTGTTATAAAGGTGACTAGATAGGAAAGCAATTTACTTCCTTCCCATGGTTTTCCACCATGGCTTATCTAAATGGACAAACAAAATAGAAATGTAATCACACATATACACGTGTATAACAAAGTAAAACAAACAATGAAAACACAATGTGTGTGCAATTTCATGCAAGTGTTCTGTAAATTTTGCAGTCAGAATCTTTGTGTGAGTCAGTGTGTGTGTGTGTGTGTGTGTGTGTGTGCGCGCAACCTTGTTTATACCCTAGTTTTCTGAAATGTACCTCTACCTGACCTCACAATCTGAGTGTCTATTTTCTCATGAAAGCATGCAAACAATGGAGGGGGAAAGATGCAGAGGAAAAGTCAAAGTCTGAACTCCACAGAGCTTAACGGTCCGTGCAATTTCAAAATGCCACATTTCCACAACAACAGCCAGTCAATGGCTATTCATTCTTTTTCGACCACATGAAGCTCTGCAGCACAGACAGTGCTTTCCTCACCTCAAGTGATAAGATTCTACCATATGCCAGTCTGTGTGTGTGCGCGCAAAGAGTCCATCCCTCTTGGTAATGCTGGTGCTGACCCAAGCTACACACTGTTCATTTATATACAATGAAAGAGAGTGTGCAAGAGATGGTAAACACAAGCCCCCACCCACCCCCATCAGTTACTCACTCAGATTAACAGGCAGCGATTGATGGAGGCTTGTGCCTTCCTCTGCCTCTCATTCTCTGTCTCCCTATGGCTTTTTTTCTCCAACACGGTGAAAAATGACAGTATTAGGAGGGACATTTATCAGTCTGGAAAAGGACTGGTGACATTGTGTGACAAAAATGGATCTTTAAAGGCCCACTATGCAACATTTTTCATTTAATTAATCCGTTTCATACCGTTTAGGATGCTAAAATTAGTCATTACACGGCGAACGAACGGTGTAGAATGCGCCACCGTGGCCAATAGCGGTAGATACAGCACTTGCAATATTCAGCAGCACGGACCGCCTCCAATAGAATGCAGTGCAATACAATGCAATACAGCGGGCTTTAGAGGGAGCTCGTGAGAGAGAAAAACAGAATGTTGCTTAGTGCCGGTTTAAAGGTCTCCTTCCAAAATAAACCGTTTAAGACTTGATGTTTTTACATTACCATAGGTCAGCCCAAGTTGTACTTCTATGCTCAACTTCAAAATGCTCTCCTACCCCTGTAGTCTGTATTCGCCTGTGATAGAAAACTGCCGGGGAAAACGAGCGAATCGGAAAAGCTGTACAAATGTACGTCAATTTGAACATTAGCTATGCAGTTAACCCGCCCTCAAGAAACGTTAGGCTGCCTGCAGACAGACCCACTAGATGGAGCGTCACAGTGTTGTTAGCCAATCAGAGGCAATACATTTGCATATCATTAATATTCATAAGAATCCTCTCGAGCTATCCCTGCTCTCGTTTTCACCTAACTAAAATAGCTTGAAACAAGACAACCACAGCATATTTTTTGTCGAAACCAACTCTCATGACATTATTACACTATGATTGAAGTCCAGCACGTTTCCAGCATGTTGTTGCCCAATGCATACGAGTTGCCTAGTGTGCGAGCTGAACCCAAAGTCAATCAATGGTTTTGCGCGTATTATTAAGTGACAAATCGTAGCACCGTAATGTTTAAATGCGTATGTGCTACGTAAAATGCGTACAGGTTGGCAGGTATGCTGGTCTGCAATGCTTTAGGACAACACCCCCATTTTTTAACAGAACTTTAAAATATAATTCAGATGAACAGCATAATAAGGCTGCCAAGCTCGGAACACAGAACAAGAGAAATAAAATCTCACCCCCGTATGCCACCCGACTGCTTGTCGTCACACACAGATGTGGTAAGTGTTAAAGACATTTACAAACGCTACTCTGTTGAAAAGTCTTCATAGAGAGAGCTTTAAGGATTTTCTCCTGAGTGAATGCTAAGGTGGAAAGTGTTTGGAAAGTGGAAAGGAGGGAATGCAATAGGGGAGGGTAATGCGATACATGTAATTGGCAGGGAAAACACTGCAGTGGAGGACGAGTGGTTCTGAGCTCTGACGTGCTGGCAACAGGCAGACAGACCAGCGGAGCGAGGGAGTGTTGAAATAGAAAAGAAAAAAAAATGACAAAGGAAGAATGTGCAGAGAAAAGCTGTGTCAGAAGAGGCATCGAGGCAATGTTTCTAGGTCACTGATTCAAGTCGGGGTGGGGTTGGGGAAGGATGGTGGGGTGTCGAACAACCCGTTTCAACACTTCAGAGGGGGAAATGGTGGGGGGGGGGGGGGCGGAAGCAAAGGAACAAAGAAGAAAGAAATGAAATAATTTCTGACTAAAAAGCCTGAGGCTGCACTTTTACTTTGCTGAAGTCAAGAGCCATATCCATGAGCAACTCTGTTCCTAACTGTTCCTCTACCCACCCTTCGCTTGCATCACCTTATAAGCTCAAGCCTGCGACCGTGACTGAATCTGTCTATGTCCAGGCCATCATCAGCACAACCATGACTGATGTAAGTGATGTGTGGATCATTCAATTTATTTAGTAAATGACGGTGTATCAGGTCACAGCCCTAGCTCACTAATACCAATGGGGACTTCATCAAGACTTCAAGAAGTGTGTAACTGCCATTAACTATCCCCAGGTGTTAGAAAAGAGAAGAAAATGAAGTGAAAGAGAGGGAGTAAGGTAAAAAAAAAGAGAATTTAAAGCTGAAATAAAGAGTGAGACTGCTGAGTCAGCAAAAATGAACCTAATTTTCCTGCCTTTCCCCTTCAGCCCAGTGTGATTGTGTTATTACGGTTTTATTCTTGTCGCCTGGTGGCTGCTGTCCTGTCGGAGCTGCGGTGGCAGCCTGAGTTAAGGCTTCTGAAACATCTAGAGCTTAAATAAATCTCTGGTGAGTCCACCAATGAGTGCCTCAAGCAGCAGAAACAGATCTTTTAATGATGCATGTTGAGCAGCTTAGGAGGGAAACAAGTTAAAAAGTTGTACTGTCAGCTTTTTTTCCCAGCATCATGTGAAAGTAAAGCAAAGGAAAGGAAGAAAGGAAGGAAGGAAGAAAGAAAGACAGAAAGAAGATCAGAAGAATCAGAGGAAGAAAAAAAAAGACAGATGGAGAGAGGAGAAGAGAAGCAGAGGATTCCTTTTCCTTTGTATGTCAAGTACATGTCAAGTACATGTGAAGAAATTGACAAATAAAACTGACTTGAGGAGATACCGACTGAAAAAGAGAAAGAGGGAAACTAAAGCAAGATGGCAACAAAGGAAGAGAGTGATAGAATAAATAAAGAGAAAGAGAGATATTGACACTGTCACTGACACTGATGCTGCTTTGTGTGGCTCTAGTGGGATCTTGGAGCTAGTTGATGTAGTTGAATGCATGGTTGAATGTGGTTGCACACAGTATGGTTTAATGTTTTTGCACAAAGCAGGGTTGAACATGGATGCACAAAGCATGGTTGAATGCCAGCAGAGGGCTGCGCTGTGCCACTGTGATGTTAGCCACTAATTCATCAGCGTTTTAATTAGCCCTCCCTGCCAAAATGTTTTCTGAGATGGCGCTTCTCAAATGAGGACGACACGGGACAACAGGAATCACAGTCGCTCATGAATAAATTAGAATTTCGGCAGAGACTTCAGAACTTTATAAACAAAACAGCTGATGACGACACCCTCATTCCCATGAGCATCCTCACAGACACACGCACACACACACACACACACACACACAGACGCAGACAGACACAGAGCAAAGAGCAAAGATGAATGAGCAATGCAAAATGGACAACTCAGATAAAATTTCCTTAAAAACACAATTTGGTTGAAGAGAATGAAACACTGTGCATACAGTACACTCCCTTTCACTGTTGATTCAGGCCAGCGCATGTTTGCCAGAGAAAAGCTGTACCTATTGGGTAGATCCCGCGCTAGTACCCTTTACTCTTCATTTTTGGCCACAGTAACTGTGTGGAAAGCTGCCCCTATCTACCTGTGTTCTTTGCCTCCCTAATTTAGGTAACGTTGGACCTTAAAATGTTTAGGTGAATGCTACAAAAATGGGACAAAAATGTGCATTACTGAAAACTAAAACCTTGTGTAGACAAATCAGTGGTACTGAAAATCTTCAATGGAGGCTGTAAAGGATGCTTTGTGTGTGTGTGTGTGTGTGTATGTGTGTGGAGGTGTAGCGCAATGTGTTTGTTGCTTTCAAACGATCTGTAGACCTGTGTGTGCTGAGGGTTAGGGGGATGAGAGGTTTGACAGAGTGTGCCAGGAGTTCGAGGCAGCCCGCAGCCTTTCATTTAAAAGTCAAAACAGGCCACAATCAGCCTCCCAGGGCTTCAAAGGCAGCAGAGCACATGTTCTGGGGAGACAACAGACTACAGCCCCCACACTGTTACACGACAGGAATGCAAACTAGCTGTGTATGAATGTGTGTGTGTGTGTGTGTGTGTGTGTGACAGTAGGATGCATCTCTGTGCTTGAATGACACCGTATGTGCGTGCTGATGTTCCCTTTCATAGGTCTGCTAAGGAAAGCCCTGACAGGTCTGCCAACCACACCGACCAAAAGAGGCGTTTCATTCCCTCGTCCTGCCAAGTACTCCCTAGGCTATGTTCTGCCTTCATGTTTGACAGGCCTCTATGCTGACCCAGGCACTCTTTCAAAGTGAATTGCTGCACTTAAATTCCATTAGCACTAGGCGTCTGCCACACCCGCTTCTCACCTGTGAAATACGGATCAATCAGTCGCACTCAAAACACCCCCCATTCTCCTTTCAGCCCTCAATCAAATTCAACGCTCCCCGACTCTCCATTCCTCTCACTTGGTTTGTCTGCGGCTCCTCGTCCCCCTCACAAGCACATTAGCAGCCTTCGCACTCCATTAAGAGGCATCATTATCTCTGCCTAGCCATCAGGCTTCCCTGCATCCACCGCACTGCAAAAACACACAGGCATTCCTGTGCGGTGGGAAACAAGAATGACGTGTGTGTGTGTGTGTGTGTGAAAAAGAGAAAAAAAAGAGAGTGTGTGTGTGTGTGTGTGCGCGCAAGAGACAGAATGTGAGTGAGAAAGAGTTGACAGATAGAGAGAGTGAGAGAGAGAGAGAGAGAGAGAGAGAGAGAGAGAGAGAGAGAGAATGTGTGTGAGACAAAGAGAAAAATTAGAGAGGTAAAGTATTGTTGTGCCGTTCCCCAACGGCTACTGCCGTGAAGAGTTAATCAGATTGCTTTCTGTGGAACACAGCATCTGGTGGCGTTTCAGTGAACAAAACCCAATCTTAGCCTGCAGAATAGGAAGCAGGCGGAGGATAAGACTTTGTGATGCATGCAAAATACACATGAAAACTGTCGTGATTGCAGCAACACCTGCTCCATCATGTGACATACCGATTGTACACACAGAGACACACACACAGACACAGACAAATGGGAGAGGTGAGCGTGAGTATTTTTCTGGGGTACGGGGTGAGAGGTTTTTTAATGGTTATTAAAAAAGTTGATTGAATTAAAAGTTTTGATGGTTATTGTAAGCAATCACATTAGGTTGACTTTTCCAAAGGGTTTGCAACCTAATATTTAGGTTGAGGGTGTCAACATGCCAAGGTCTGAGTTCTGTGTAAAATTACATTTGGATTTAACAGGTTCACATAAAAATTCCCTGACAAACAACCAAGTCTGTAAACCATTGAATGCGTGTGTTACCTCCTTGTCCATGCTCTCCAGATCCTCCTTGCAGAGGGTGTAAAGGGGAAGGGTTTCAGACATGCTGGGCTGCCGGCTGCGTTTGGATGGGCCTGGTTGCTCGTCATCCTGCGGCTGCTGCTGCTGCGACTGTCCCGAACTGAAAACCAACACACCAGTTCACATCAACATAAACCCTTAAAAGCACTAGCAACACAAAAACTCACACTCGCTTATTAATTAGTAATTTAGGTAAAACGGTGGGGACATTTAGGACACCAAGGTATTAGCATTTAAATAGTGCTAAGACACTTAAAACACAGCTCAATTCTTGAAGTGAGGACCGTCATTGCAAAGCACTACATCTGCCCACTGGGGGCTACTAGGAGTGTTTTATTCAAGGACACTTCTGATACACAGCCAGAAGGAACTGGACTTCCACCAGGAAGTATGCTCCTCAGTCCTTACCAGCTGTTCGGTGAATCACTGAAATTTAAACGGACTCCTTTTAAAGCACTGCTTTATGTCTGACTTTTATACAGATCCCCATCTCCACAGAGGATCCTTAAATAAGCCCACCATCAATGTCCATCTGGGATTTCTTTTGAGGAGAAAAATGCAGTGGAGGACCTTGACCTAGGGCTGTGTGAGTTGAGGATAAAATGTACAATAAAACAAAAGAAGTGTAATGTCTGAACTAATTGGAGCCAATGATGTCTGCAGTTTGGCGTGAGAATTAGGCCTAGTAATATTAACACGAGACATAATGCAAAGAGAGAAAGGGGGGAAACAAATCGCTGTGTGACTCTTATGTATCAAAGAACACGTTTTTTGACCATCAGAAATTGTTCTGCGAGGCTCCATAATAGCGTATGCGGCTGAAAGTGACCCAGGAGCACTGCTAGAGTGTCTTATTCAGGCTCATTTAACAGGGTTAGAACGAAACGATTCGTATTTCCCGCATCATGACATGTCAAGTAATGATGAACCCATTTCACTGACTCGGCAAAAGATAGGCCTACATGTTGGCCACTCTATGTTTGAACTTCCTTTATTGGACCCAACAATCTGTAAATGCTGGGTACTGACTGATACAGCTTCTGTTCTCATTTACCATAAGAACACTTTCAATGTCTGTGGCATAAAAGCATATTTGTACGCTTTGTAAAAGCCCCTGGAAATTAAATCAGACAAATCATTATGTGTAGGTGACATGGTACTAAAAGCACCAACAAACCCCAACCACTCTCTCTTATGTGTATGTGTGAGTGAATGCGTGTGTGAGAGAGTGTGAGGGTGTCTGTGCGCATGTGTCTGTTAAGACAATCATGTCTAGACATTCGAAAACCTGAGAAGATGGAGAGTCAAGGACAAGTGTTACGACCGCCCCGTGTAGTGCTGTGAACACACCTCATTTTGTCTATAAATAAAAGAACAGATGCCAGCCATTAAAGTTTCACATTGCCAAATTGGAAGACACAAAACACAAGCACACACCAAGGGAAGGACAGAAAAAGGTAGAAGGGAGAAAGGAGAAAGGAGGACAAGAAAACAGGAGGGCAAGAAGACGCTGAGACTCTCAATGAATAAAGGAACGGGGATAAGGAAGACTAGGGCATCAGTTAGGAAATGAAAGAAGAATAAAAGTGAAATGCACTGTTGTTCTAAAAGTGCTGCCTCTTGCTCTTCAGGCCACAGCCAAAAGTGAAATTCAGCTGGCTGACATTCTCCTAGTGGAGGGAGGATTAAAGTCAGTGGGGGTGATGGGGGCAACAGGCTCTCTTCAGGCCACAGCCAATAGTGAAATTCAGCTGGAGGGAGGACTGATTAAAGTCAGTGGGGGTGATGGGGGCCTCAGTGATGGGGAGGAGAGGAGAGACTCTAGGCCACCACCACCAAGCAAAAACGTCTTATCGCAGAGCAGAGCTTTGAGCTGTTGCCTGGGAGACCGCCACCGCTGCCACTGCTACCCACTCCAGAGTGGAGTCTAGTAGTCATTACAAAGACTACTCACACTCACACACACACACACACACACAAGTTGTTTCTTAATTCACCAAGGAGGCACACGGCAGGACATGTGCAGGACTCTAACACCGGACAAACAACAAACAACACAATGAAGTGTACAGGTAGGTAGCCATACACACACACACACACACACACAATAAAAACATCTAAGCTTAGGAAGACATGCACATACACACACAGGTATATGGCATTCTGTATTGGTAAAGGATTACTGGATCAGACCTACACAATTCTCCTGCACAAGAACATTCCTATAGGGGAGGCTTTACTGGACTAGACATCCACACACTTACACACTCTCTCAGACACTGTCGTACACACTAACACACACACAATAGATACAGAGACCTCTGCAGTGGATGCAGTGAGCCCAAAGTACAGCTGCAGGCCTTCTACCTGCACACAGTATAACTGCAGAGCACAGCTGAGCAGGAGTGGAGGCCACCATTATGTCTGCTTTGGACTCAGTGAAGAAAAATACAAAAGTCAGTATAATTTTCTTCAAGTTGTTAATCTTATAAATAATTTCTTCACTGATACTATACAAATAGTATGCCAATTTTAGGGATGTGAATTGAGAATTAAGTTTAAATACATGGCGCCAGAGTCCAGAACTGTAGCTACTTTCACTGATAATTTGCTTTGTAGGGCTGGGCAATTAATGGAAAAGTAATCGTAATAGACATTCAGAACCTATAATCGATCAAATTTTCCCAGGTCAATTATTTCAATTACTTTCCTCTTAAAAACACTGCTGCATGTGGAGTCATGTGATCCCGCTCCGTGTACAGGGGTTAAAGTAAAAAAAAAATCCTGAGCCTGAGCCTTTTTGAGTTCTCTCCCCTCCCCCCAGTCTCAAAATGACACTGGGGGGAGTCTAGCACTCTGGACCTTGACAGGGGTGCTCAATATCAGTTGCTATCAAAATGTCAGTTGAGGTGTTTAACTTGGCTAATTTATTTATACTTAGGCCTAATACAGGAGTGTTTCTGTTTTGCTGGGAGTATAGTATCACATTTGTATTACAAATTTGGGAATTTGGGAAAATCCTTATTCTAAAATTATTTTTATTTTCTGTCCTTTATTAAACTTTTATTCTTTTAAAGCCACTATGTGTAGGATTTATCTTCTATTTATCTTCGTCTTCTATTAAAAATAAATTTTTTATTTAAAAAATATAATGTAAAATGATGGTAATTACCTCCATGAATAAATTGTAGTGTTCCCGTAAACATGGTAATTTCCATTTATATATAGATGTGGCTGAGTACCAAATGAGAATATCCATTTTGCGCCGCCATTTTCAAAATGAGGACCATGGGAAATGAGGACCGTGGGAAGGGAAGGGCTAATACATTTTATTCAACGTGTGCAGTATACCATTTCGCCGATAGATGGGAGAAATTCTCATACGAAAAAAATAAAACTTACACATAGTGGGTTTAACTTTTTTTTTTTTTCTTTTTACTCTTTGTATATTATTAATTATACCCTTGGTGTAACTATTATTTCTTCTTTCAGCGGTTTCCTTGAAGGAAACGAGTTTTCAGCAGTGAGGATATTACTGCGCTGACAGCAAAGGGCTCCCAAGTGTTTCTCCGCCATACATAGTTCTCTTTGTTATCTGCTTAGAAAATTGCTTCGTTTTATTTTGTGTCACCACAACCGCCTTAGATAGCTATTCGGGTACCCGCCTGTAAATAGGAAAGATGTGGATGCGTTTGGATGTTTCTATCTCCAAGGCTGTTTGGATGAACTGAAAGGCCTGGGCTAAGCTAAATGCTATCAAAGTAGTATCGCGCCCCAAAGCGATTGCGTGCACGCGCAGAAACGAGACGGATATCTCTCAACTCATCTAAGTTCGGGGAAGAACATATTTCAATATTGAAAATTGGTGGTGTGTTGCTTTAATTATTCCTAAACGTCCAATGGCACAATCTCTAGTGTTAGGTTTAGCCTTATCCCACTAGCTAGGCTGGCTATCGTTACTTTGGTCAAACAACTAACCTGAGCAACATAATATTCCACTGCTGCTGAGAAAGTAGTCCCTCAAAATGTAAAGTTATCATGGCGATTCAAGGGTAGTTTTTCCTTCTACGATGTTTTTTTTTCCCCCCCAACACAGATGACCTGACATATTAATGTATTTGCCTAAAGGAGACTGCAGAGTGGGTAAGACTGTTTTTATTGCCAGGCTAGGGGTGTCCATTTACTTGCGTTAGCCTAGCACCAGCAAACTCAGCTGATAGAACGACTGGATGAAATGACTTGAAAACGGTCTCCAATGATAGATATCACTCAGGCTTGCTTGGAAATGAGGTTTAACATCGAAAATTCTGAAGCCCCCTTTAATGAATGCTCTTCTGAGTAACTTTGGTGAGGTGAATAAGCAGACGAAAAAGCTCTTGACAGCTTCCTGGATAAACTGAACAACTCAGGGTGAGTAAGAACACACAGAAAACAGAAAGTGTGTTTCTGGTTGGATGGAAACTGCTCCATCTCCAGGTAAGAGTGTCAGGCAACAACAGGAGTCAGACCTTCTAATGAACATAACATGAACGATTGGAATAATAAAAAAAACATACCATCAGAAGTCCTTATCAAATTCCTTGTAATCACCTGATTACTTCTACCATATATCCATAGCATAATAAAACCCAATGACCCTACCCAGACATTCCAATACATTTCAGAACGCAGAGGATCTCTTGCAAGTGAAAAGTAAAAACTTTGCTTTACTTTACCAAACTATAATTAGTCACAGTATCAATTAATGTAGTTACTTAATTGTGTACTTAGTCTTACATTTAATACGGCAATCGACTGTTTTCTTTTAACCACACTAGTAAATAGGCCTCTTCTTTTTGCCAGAGCAACCAGAGAACCATCAGATTCTTCTGCATCGCTGAAAGATTCAGGCACAATCCAAGACTTTAGATGTAACACACCTAGGTCTATTAAGACAGCCATGCAACACCCTAACCTTAGGTACTAAAAATGGGTCTACATAACACAACTTAGGCCCCACAGGCCTATAGTCCACAAGACCTTGGGGATTCATAGTCAAGACAATCCTTATCTTACGTATGACAGACAGATATTAGATCACAGACAAGAAGTCTCTTCTGTGCAAGTCTAGCTTCCTTTAGCAATAAGTGGACTGGAAATATAGCCTATTTAACCAATGTGTAGCATTTTAAACAGCAGCATATTTAAACAATATTTAAACATTGACATGGATTTCTGTAACTGTTCCTGATAATTTGTGTCTAACTTGTCTAGTGTGGATTCGGATGTGTCTTTCCTAATGTAAAAATGGCCATGAATTTCCAAGAAGATGAATAGCCACTGCACATGGAATCACATTCATCTGAATGAATGAAAGGCCCACATACACACACAAGCCTCTTATTCAGTTATGGCATGAAATGTCAGATGTCAGCCAACTCAAAATTAAACAGCACTTTCTCTGCGTGTGTATGTGTGTGTCTGGGTAAGACAGCAGTTTGCTCTCTGAAAAGCTGCTTTGTCACACTGTCTTTTGTAAACAGTGTCTTTACAAACTGAATGCATTCGGTTGTGTGCGAGTGTGTGTGTGTGTGTGTGTGAGAGTGAGAGAGAGTCTATGGTGTGCTTCTGCAATGTGACTGAAAGCGGATGTGGGTGTGTATTTGTGTTCTGAATACCACAGTGCACTGAGCCTTAACAAAGGCAGCTCTCGCCTCTGTCAGGCACGACTGGAACTCTTCACAGAAATCAGCTTTTCATACATTTGAACTTGGTAGCAAATTCTATGATGAAAACCCAGGAAGTTGGGTAATACAATGCTAAAGTAAGTGATCACCAACACACACACACACACACACACACACACACACACACACACAATGCATAATTTTTGCAGAGAACCAAAACTTCACACAAAAAAAGACTGGAATAAGGACTGATGAAGCCAAACGAAATAATAAATGTAATGTGTCCCAAATGTGTCAGAATGTGTCCACCTGGTATTCCCTACTGTCTCCATCACACACAACATTATACAACAACACGCACACACACACACACACAGTGGGCAGCTTCTCAAAACCTCTAACCGTCCACCTTCCTCTCTGTGTCCGGCTCAGTTCTCACACTCAGTTCTGCACACAGATGCCAGGATGAGTTTGGAATTGATCTGGTGCAGGCATCATCTCTCATCATTCCACTCCAGAACTTAGTGTGACAACCGAAACAACACAAATTCACTGTCCTGGCTCAAATGTGACCTCAATTAACAATTCGGTCAGTAGGCTCATGTCATGTGTTAGTACAGGAGGAGAAAGAGGGACAGACAGTGCGTGAACACACCGATTGCTCTACCTGAAAGATGACCGCGCTGTGGACAGCCCCGATGCCTGGCCATAGGAGTGCCTGGACGCCTGGGGGCCTCGTCGGATCAGCTTGCCTGTGACGGGGTCGTATGTGCGCACCTCTGGCGGGGGAGGCCGAGGTTTGGGCTCCGGCTGGGACACCCCAGATGGACCCGGGGGTTGGTGGTGCTGGTGGTGAAAGGATGAGGGGGGGTGGTGACCCCGCCGGATGAGTTTGCCGGTGACTGGGTCGTAGGTGCGCAGCTCTGGAGGCGGTGGTCGGGGGGTGGGGGTGTCTTGGTGGGGGGCTGGGTGCAGAGGGGGCGGAGAGAGGAGGGAGCCTGGAGCATCAGGGAAGAAGGCTGGACTGTTACTCCTGAAACACACACACACACACACACACACACACACACACAAATCAATGAATAGACTTTCAAATTAAGCGGTTTCTAGAACCCATTGCCAGTGTTTGTCAATTCTATAGTTAACTTGATCTCTGCCCATCAGGAAACTGTCCTCAGCAACCGAAATGCCAAATCAATCTAAACCAGCAGGCAACCAGTGCCTCCCCAATGATATGTCTCATCCATGGAATGCAAGCTTGGGAGCCAGGTAGACCAGACTCCATCTGTATACTGGAGCTGTGATGCTGCAGTTCGGAAAGGCTTGGCTTCTCTTTGGCAGGATGAGTTGGCAGTCTGGCAGAGGGGAGCGGGCGAGCGAGCAAGCGGAAATGAGCGAGCAGAATCGCTCGGCTTTGGCTCTGGCTTTGACACGAATCAGGGGGCTCCCCTGCTCCCGAATCCCAGACTTCCCAAACCTCACCACGGAGATGAGCTAAAAAAAGGGCCACTGACCTAATTCTCTGGCATGCATAAGGGGCAAGCATATTAAACTCTGAGGAAGCACTGATGCCTTAGAGGTTTTTTTTTTAATCCCCATCTCCCCTGCTCAAATTGGAGGCACTGTATCGCAGCAATATGCACTAAAGCTACCCACCCGTCCATTTACAATAATTGTTGTTCTGCTTGGACCCAAAAATGTATAAATTTCCAAATCTTTTTCTTTTTTGGCCTTAAATAAGACAGCAACTGATGGAAAGGACAAACTTAGGCAACAGGCAAACTTAATCCCTCCACTATGGTTTTCAGCTTTTATCCATCACCGGTCTTGCTGCTCTCTGTCTGAACGACTGAATTCAGAAACATTTGGAGATTGCCTGTCTTCTTTCACTAAACTGTGCAAAAGTTGTATTTTTTTGGCCAAGACAAAACTATTCTCAATAGCCTGCACAGTGTAGAGTGTGATTATTTTCACCCACTACCATCGGTCTAAGCCTGAGCATTGTGTCTACCAAGCACCTCCAGGTGTGCTCGCCTGGTGTCATCTTGCACTCGCTACTTGTCTTGTCTCCATCTGCAGATCTGATCACAGATGCTCACTTTCCGTTCTCTGCACTCTCAAACCTCTCTCCATTCCCTCATCCCTCTTCTCCTCTCCTCTCTCTGTTCTCATCTGTGTACTCTCAGCTGACACCCCCCCCCCACACACACACACACACACACACCATCTCCCTCCATACCTGGGTGCTTTGCTGTAGTCTTCTTTGAGGGGGTAGAGCTGTTCCTCCACTTTCTCCCAGCGCTCCAGGCAACCCCACAGCCAATCAGGATTCACCACGTGCAGGTGTTTACACCGCAGAGCCTGCCGCACCTTATCAGTACCTGAACACATGGAAACACACAAACGTGTCAGAGACAAACACACGCTGGCCCAATTAAAAAAACAAACCCAAAGGAAGAGAGGATAAGACAAAGGTGTAAGCCAATCACTTTAATGAACAATGCTCTGTCTTATGCCACTATATTTGCAATTCATGAACTTGTTGAGCAGCTACACTCTTGTCAATTTCACATTTACAAAAACACATGAGAAAGGCACCCATGACGGCATAGAAAACATGCTTGGGCCTAAACACAACATAACCTATATTTGCGATGTCTTAGCTGTTCTAATTATCTTGAGACTGTGCGTGACATTCTGTCCAGTTAGGGAGCTTTG
>JAGFZM010000254.1:96275-134800 GCA_017657215.1 Limnothrissa miodon | reverse complement strand
ATGACTCTTTTCCTCACACATGAGGACTGTGGCTATATGGTACAACTGATCTAAGTGTGAGTGAGTGTGTAAGTGTGTGTGTGTGTGTGTGTGTGTCTTCAATGGATGATGATGATGCCTTGACATCACAAACTTTCTAACAGATACTGCATGTCTGTCAGTGTGTGTTCCTTCACCAGAACTCTCAAGTAAGTGTGGAGAAATTGCAGAAAGTGATGACACAGAGAGAGAGAAATCGTTGAGTAATTGAAAGAGAGAGTAGAGAGAGTGAAAGAGAGAGATGGGGAGCAGGGGCAGCCTGTAATATAACAAAAAAAGTAATGCATTGGTGCAATTGGCAGACAAAGCACATGTTAAATGGAAAGATAATCTTCAAGCATGTCATTCAGAGCTCAACACAGCTAAGGAGCAATATCTGGATATTTCCATTCAACTTATTTACATAACCTATTCAAATCATCAATCATTTGTCTCGTCCGTATGTGGTTCCCCATCCACTGTGTAATAAATAAAAGAATGAACATAACGATAATCAAGTGACGTTTTCAGACCTGCCAAGTATTTAGGGAAAATTTATTTTTGGTATAACTTAGTATTAACCCAGCTAATGAGGAAAGTGTCTTGTGACACACCAACACAAATGCCCAATAAAACGGAACATAATAAAAAACAAAATCCCAGCCAGCATACAAGCACACCAAAATGTCATACAACTACTATTTCTACCACTTCGGGCAATGTTTATTTCAGTTACAAAAACAGACAATGATGTAATGAATTTATCAAATTGCCATAATCAGTGGCACCTCTCTGGACTCTCTGGACACACACACACACACACACACACACACACACACACACACACACACACACACACTATTTTCCAAAAGTTATTTTGAAGTGTCAACAGCGTCAACAACAGTGTCTCTACAGGGAAAGTCACTTTTTAATCAAACACAGCCAGCCGCAACCACCAGGTGTCCTTTATTAGCCAAGAAAATGAGCAGCACCGCAGTGCAGCACCCCTCATTATTCCTAGACAGGGCTGCCTGCCTGGCGGAGCCAAAAACAGGGCTGAGAATTAGAGACGGAGCCTGCTGCACCCCTCTGACAACATGATGGGGGTGGAGATGCATCCCAGCGGTGGGGAGAGAGTTACAAGTCAATCTATGGACAAAGGTGGAGTATGCACTGTGGGGGCTTTTGCATCAGAGGTGGTATAAGCCACCCTGCGCTGGCCTGTTCCCCACAGATAGTTGATGTCTCGCTGACACAGTCATGGTTGACCCGTGTAAACCTCTTGACTGAGGTGTGCAGTATGGGGAGCTGAATGTTACACTGCTGTGCCAGTGGAAATTATGGGTTTCAGAGCACAGCCGTGCCACTAGGGGTGTGTATTGGCAAGTATCTGGCAATACGATAAATATCATGATACAGGGGCAATATTATATTAATAGGGCCCTATGAAATCCGTTTTATTTTTTCCCAAATTCCATTTTTTTCATTTTTATTTTTCTGAATTCTGTGTTTTACGTTAAAATCATATTTAGTTACCTTAAGCGTCTAATTTAGGAGAGCATGGGAAAAAAAGCAAACATTTACATTTTTAATCAATATTTAGCTTTAAAACTCAATGACAAACACAACCACACATATCAAATGCAGTTTCATTTTAACACAGGAATTATACAGGAATTTATGTTATAGCCACTGTTAACTCAAAAATAGAAAAAAAAAGTCCATTACAACTTTTTTAATTATACAGCTCAACTTCATTAACTTAATAGGCTACAACTTAACAGCATTTGCAGAAAAGTTGTTGGCCAGATGCATAATAATTGTTTGGATATAGCTCTGCCTGAAATCTGGCAGTCAATCGCAAAGATTCTACAGCGCTCTGCTCTAAAATCTTGTATTTCATAACTTTTTAGAAGCTGATGGTTTTGCAGCAGAGGCTGGCTACGTTTAGACATATCCCTCGCATCTGTGAGGATTGGAAACAAACTCACGTGATTAACAAGATATGGTCTCTAGGCAACCTCGGAGACTCATTGAAATTGAAAGTTGTGACAAAAGCGGGAAGAAGCCGTGTTTGTCTTGTGGGCGATCGCATTTATTTAGTGAACGCGGAAATGCCCGTTCAATTCCGTTTTTATGACTAGATTCAGTGATTCTATCCACGTTTACCGCATCGCGAAAATCATAGGGCCCTATATTAAGTTTCTTTTAAAGATTTAATTGTGGGAAAACTGTCATAGCATAGTAAACACACAATGCTGTTACATGCTTAACAGCGGAGGATATAATGACTGCTGCCCATGCTGCCCACCTAGCAGCCGGATGTTTTATTGCAACACAAAAATGCTGTGAATATTGCATGTTAATTGTTGTAAAATGTAAAACGAATAAATAAAAAATATTCGATAAAGTACTGTTGAATTTCGATACGGTATCGTGAAAGAAAGTATCGCGATATTTAAGTGTATTGATATTTTCTTACACCCCTACGTGCCACTCATAGGTCGCGTTAACCGACAAATGTCCGTCATTGACGGATTTTTTTTAGCTAGGACGGAAAAATTTGAGGGCCATCCATCATTTTGACGGATTTTACCATTACTATTAATAAAAATAAAAATAAAACACAAAATTGAAATGATAGGCAAGTTGAGAGTTTCTTACTCTAAATAAGCTTCATTGCAGTCACCAACTCTCAATCTGAGTCGACATTATGGCAGTCTTGCTATTCAGTGGGCTAGGCTACTCATCTAGATAAGCTACATTGTAGGCAGCTGTGCGAGACTGTTCAGCGCCCGTCGGCAGGGTCAGGAAATCCCAAGTTTTTCGCCTCTTGCCGTCTTCTCATTGTTTCCCTGGGAGAAATGTTTCCGGACTTCAGTTTTGGCTGAAGTTGCGCTGGTTATTCCAGTATCCAGTGTCGCAGCTGAGCGCGGGTTCAGCCTTCAGAATAACATTAAAACCGCCATGAGAAGTCTTCTGTCGAAGGCAAAGACGCAAAATTTAATGACAATTTCCTCGGCGGCAGTCTCCATTGATGCGTTTGATTATGCGCAAGCGAGTGTTCATATTTCACTTCAATCGTTCTAAGCGGACTGCTCCTATTTTAACTACAATTATCTTTGTTCGGCTACGTTATCAAATAACATTGTTCATATGCCCGTTAAGGCACAACAGCTGCAATGTTTTAGCGGGGGAAAAATTACTTCACAAGTGACCGAACGTCAGAATCTCTGTTCACCTTTTTACTTCAGAACTATATAAATAAATGATTAGATAATACACTTATGTTCTCTGAATTTTTTTTTAAATGAAAATGAGTCAATAAAAAGATTTAAAATTAAATTTAAGCAAGCTATTTTCTATATCACCATTTAAAAGTTTAAATAAAATGACGGATAATAATGAACAATGACAGAATTTTTATGACCCTGTCCGTCATTTTGAAAAAGTCTAACGCAACCACTGGTGCCACTGTCATGTCCTGTGTGTCTGGGCGCCTTGAATGACAGAAAGTGAACATCAAAGAGAAAGTGGAACCATGGTGGAGATAAACAGGGAGGGAATGAAATCAGAGAGAGAAGAAGAGTAGGACCAGAAAAAGGTGGAGTGGAGAGCAAATATTGTGTCAGGCTGGATGGAAGATGATTGGTAAACTAATTAAGAAGAAAGAAAGAAAGAGAGAAAGAGAGAGAGAGAGAGAGAGAGAGAGAGTGTGAGAGAGAGAGAGATTCTTTTTGTCCTGTGCTGCTTAACACAAAATGTATGTGAGTATGTGAGCGCTTGTGAATAGAAAGCCCAACAATATCCAAGACTTCAGATGCGCTTCACATGCCTTCAACCCATTTCAGGATGAGACTGTGAGAGACAGGCACACCCACAGAACACAGAGGACAAAAACACCTTTGAGTGGATAGACAGGCATTAGATTAGAACATTAGAACAAACTCATCCAAGCGGTCAGGGAATGACAAACGCCACTCAACTGGAACTCTTCCACATAATCATGTGTGTAAGTGTCCATCCATACATCAGCGTTGCTATGGTCTCTCTGGCTTTACCCACCTTTTACACGCACACACACACACACATACCTAAATGAGCAGTCTTGCGCACAGAGGCCCTGACAATAGGCTTGTCTATATGGTAATTAAACACTCTCAAACACTGAGTGGCACAGGCCCTGCAGCCCACTCTCTCTTTACCCGCACGCACACACACACACACACGTTCTCAAGCTAAAGTGCGCTCTCGTCCCCAGCACCGCTCTCAACCCACAATCATTTGATTGCCCGAGTGTTCTTCCTGAGCACTGGTGCCACAGCAACCAACCATTCTCCACGTCCCGGGCGCGCGATTGCCTTCCTGGAGCCCGGCTGTGTTCTAGTCACACTGTTCCACCCGAGACACAGAGAGCCCGCTGCGGCTATATTTGTCCTTTGCTCTCAGAGGCTTATGAAACAGACTCATGAGTCAGAGTGCAAGCACTTGAGACTGGAAAGTAAATATATATCATTAACCTCCATCCAACTTGTCAAATTTCTTTGATGGCTTGAGACAGGGGGCTGATTGAATTGAATTTGTACAAGGGCCTATAAGTATAGCGGAAGGCCACAAGAGCTACCTTTCTCAACTTCATCTTTAGAGTGCTTTTTTTGTTAGCATATATTCCTTTCTCTTACATTAAATATGCTGAAGAACTATGTTTCTAAAACTATATTCACACAATTTTGAGCCAAAGGGACGTGTCTAGATGACAGACGCAGACACAGAGATGATTTTGGAAAGCATAAAGCATCACATATGCATCGTCTGTCCATGTGTCAACATTAGGGTACATTGTATAGAGTTGTCTTAAGCCCCGTCCACACACTTCGCTATTCGCTGAGCGATAAAAATCAATAGAATATGAATGTGTTGTGACAAAGATAGGGACAGAGAAATGATGTTGTGTATTTGGACAAGTTTTAAAGCATACCTAATAATGTGCATTTGCCTTTTCAATATTAAGATAAGAGGCTTAGAAGAGAGGTGCAACGACAGCACTGTGAGCGTAAGCTCCACTAATCTGCCACATTTGAGCATAAAACCAGGTAAAAGCAGTTTGCACTCTTTTGGAAGAACAAAGTGTTATAGCTTTTTTCACAAGGGAAAACCTTCATCTTGCCTTATATCCTGGCTTTGAACCCGGCCAACTAGGGCTGGTTCTGCTGCTTGCCTTGCAGACTATTGCAAAGATTTATACATCTATACACAGTGTGTTTGTCGAACATGGATGAATTTTGTCTTACTGAAATCTAATTTGAGCAGAATATTGTTTTAAAAGGAAAAATCTTTGCAGTGTTCTTCATTGCTGTTGTTCATTGTGTTTATGTCTTCATCAACATAGATAAAAGTGTCCATTTTAAGACACTGAAAGTGCCAATATAAACCTGCTAGCTACATAACCCAGTATTATGACAATCTGACAAGAGTGAAATAATGTTAACACTGAGCCCATTAACTGTTAAACTATGATGATGAAAAATGCAACAAAAGAGTGTTATGCTTTCACAATGCAAAAAAGATGTTGCAAATTTTTGCAGGAAAAGTGTGAAAAATGTCCACAAAGTTCTCCACTAATATGCACCTGCTTTGGTCTTCATGAGGAATGCAATCAGTGCCTACCCATTCGGGAGTGACCCTTCTCATGACCTGCTAGCTTGTTAGTGGAGAGCAGCACGTCAAAGAGGGACGCTCCCAGACATCACATCGAGTTAATAATCACCCACTCATCTCACCTGGGTGGAGACTCATCACAAAACACACAGAGAAAGACACACACACACACACACACACACACACACACCTTGTGATCACACAGGCAAATCTACACATGCATATTCTCACACATTCACACAACTGACACGTACAGTGCACGTGATCAAACTTCCCCAAAGACAGGTAAAAGCTCTGACGCATGCATGCCGTGCAGCCTCATAAGCACAGCAAAACACACAGATAGGGAACCTGCTGTGCCTCAGGGTCTCCTCATTATGGGAAAAGGGAGGTAGAGAAGCTGCTGAAAACCTCTCTGATGTAGCCAAGTAGAATTCAGAAGAAACTATTTATGTGAGCACAGAATATTCCCATCCCAGCCACACAACATTATCACATCTTTGTGATAGTGCGCGCTGCAACACTACAAAAAAATCGATCTTAAAGCTCTGGCTCTGTCTCCTGGCTGATTTGAACATGGATACAGCTGGTTTATGCAGTCCAGGGTGAACCTGCAGCTCCAACATGATAACACGTATTTAATTAAAGTTACTTGTTGAGCAAATTTGAGTCTAATCTCCCAATTTCATTCACACATCACTCATAGTTTATCATCTGTTTATCACCGGTGGTGAGAAATGGCTATGTCTAAATGAAACAAGATGAGTAATAGCGATAGGGTATTGCTAATGTTGTGTCTGCCTCTTCTTTGAAATACATCAGTGGATTATCGGTTCCCATCAGCCTTTCTTTCTCCATATAGCCATTTCCACACCACTCCAGATGGTATGCCGCTATCAGACTAAAGTCATTTCAATGAAGGACCGCAGACCTTCTGTTCAGACTGAGCTCATGCTGCCAGTAGGTAACAGGTGGTGGGTTTGGGCTATAGTTGTGTATTTATTCTCAACGGCTGGTTGGTTATAAATATGTGTATAGGGTGCATGTATTTTAAACTTTTATTTGGTACTTCTCAGGACCTCTGATGGTTTGGACACATTGATCAAAGGCACAAAATGTATGCAAATGTCTGGGTGTTGAGTGTACCCAGATAGACTTCACAGTGGGTGCCTTAAAAAACATTTATTGTTAAAACGCAAATATTGTTCAAGTAATTCTGGTTGTTATGTTGTACACCGGAATTTGTGTGTATGTTAGTCGGACTCACCTGCGCGAGCAGCGATGAGGTGCGTGGTTTGCTCGGGGTCCTTGGTGTTAAGGACCAGGCTCTTGGCCATGCGTGCCCCCAGCGCCCTGGCATGGTAGAACTCCCGCGTGCGCTCCATGGGGTAGTTGGTGGGGTAGAGGCCGCTGAAGACCACGGTGGTGCCGGCCAGCACGCGCCCCTTCAGCTCAGGTACTATCTTACGCATGTCAGGAGGCTCGGCAGCGTCTGTGGAAGAGTTGGCGCTCCCACTGTTGCACAGGTAGGTGTCATAGCGAGCATAGTACTCACGGTGGATCCTCGTCAGCACTTCCTCCAGGTAGATGAGGTGGTCGTCGGGGTCTCGATCTTCTTCCTCCTCGTACTCCTCCTCGTCCTCCTCTTCGTCTTCATCTTCGTCGTCGGCCACGTCCTCGTCATCATCAGCGGGGTCCACGGCCCCTTCTCCTCCAGCTGTTGCCTCAACCTGCTTTAGCTTCTTATTGGTGCTGTCTAAACTGTCACCGTTGCCCACTTCCTTCTGCCCATCGCCATCCCCGGAAACTTCCATCTCCACAGGTTCACCGTCCTCCTTTTTGCCCGATACTTCGCCCTCCTCCTCCTTGGAAGCAGGCTGGGCCTGGGACGGGCTTCCACCCTTGGCCTCTGATTGGCTGTCGTCACTGTCACTGGACAAGTTGAAGTCCAGGTCATTCGTCCCTGCATGGCTCTGTGCGTTTTCTGAGCTGGCATTCTTCAGCTCAGCTTCTTTGGGTTCCGACGTCAGTTCCTCTGCTGGCAGCTGGGTCACCTGAGCGCTGCTACTGCTGCTGCTGCTGGTGTTGGTTTTTTTTTCAGACTCCTCTGTGTTTATTGCGGTCCCTTCACCGCTGACTCGTGCTGCAGCCTCGCCCTCCGCCTGTCCTGCCCCCTCCCTGTCGGACTGAGTCCTGTCATTGGCAGTGGCTCCCTGAGTGGCGGAGGCCGAGGCGGGCGGCTGTGCGTGCCGTTCCCGTGCTCGTTTCCTGAGGCCGTTGCTCTGCTCTTCGGATGTCGTGGCAGAGTCTGAAGGATCTGAACCATCTGCTGACCTGGCTTGAGCTCCTGTTGGACAGAATTAATATATGATTACACCACACTCTTGTGTGTGTGAGAACGTTCTTGTTAAAGGAAATGAATGTGTGTGTGTCAGAAAGAGGGAGAGACAGATGGAATGGGTATGAGTGAAGACGCAACTGAAAGACAGAATATGCTGGTAAGATTAGGCGACAAAGAATCTGGTGTGTGCCTGGGTAAATGGCTGTGAAATACGTTTAATTAGACCACTCAGAACCAAAGTACAGACTGAATTGGGTGTGTGTGGATGTGGGGTGTGTGTGTGTGGGGGGGGGGGGGGTCTACAGACAGAAGGAGACAAAGCAAGGGGGGAGGGAAGGGAAATGATTGATAGACTCACCTAATGTTTTGTAATGTCTGTGTGAGCCTATGTTTGTGCGTGTGTCTGTGTGAGAGTGAATCACACTAAAAATCAACTGCAGTCAGCTTATTCAATGCATCTGTTATCTCCCACAGACCTTCAGTGCTGGCTGCCAGACTAGAAGGGGCTGAATTCAGAGATCCTGCTCCAACTGAATAATGCATTAACTACCTGCTCATTAAAGCCCTCACACAAGAGGTCAGGGACCCCTACACCTCCGGCACATTCCAACGAGATCCTGGGACCATCAGGCAACATTTCTAATCTCCTCTGCATTTTCCTCCCCCAACGCTTCTATCCGAATGAACCTTATTGCTGGTGGTCTCCCATCTATGATGCTTCATCATCAATGTCTACTGGCCTCACCAAGGCCTCCTGAGGCATTTGAAAATGTAGTACAAGGAGAGGCGTTTGAAAATGTAGTATACCCAACTCAGACGGCATAGCAGGCAGCAGGAGTGTGTTTTCAGCGAGCATGATAATTTGTTTCCACATGCTTAAAATCCACCTATGCCAGAGAGGGTATTTATACCATATATGATTAATTAGGGGCATTTTTTTAAGATACAAATGACCCTGAGCATGCATGAGCACAGTGCTATTGAAGGAGAGGGATTTATAATTGCAGATCACTTACTAGCATGTGTATAACAAGCCTGAACATGTATGTAAATACAGATTTAGTTCCATTTCCACTATTTTCGACATTCCAAATTTGATAGGTACGAAAGAAGTATTTCTTATGAACTGTTGATAAACAAGGGACCTTGTAATGGTGAGTGATAGGAAGAGCATCTCCTAGCTTTGTGTATTCTGCCTGAGCTCTCAATCCTTTGTAGTTTGTCTACTACAATACCAAGACAGCTCTCGTCACAAATCCCAAGCAACTTCCTCACTGCTGCTGACAATGCTCCCATTACCATCTCCATCCTCCTGGATCTAGTTATCCAACAGGCAACAATAGAAAACTCTAAAGAGACTCACACTACTAACAGCACCAATCAGTCATGGTGCCCCCATATAGACCCCCTTCCTTAGACAAATTATTCAGTACCATGGTCTCACTTTCCACTGTTACGCTGATGACACTTCACTTTGCAAAACCTTCCACTCAGCCTCCTCACACCATGCTTGTCAACTGCTTGCAATTAGTAAAAATCTGCATGACCACCAATCTTCTGAAACTAAACTGCAAAACTAAACTCATCCCGCTTAGGTCTTCTCAACATTAAACATCATTAAACATTATAATCATTGTAAAAAAAATAATAAAGCTAACTACTTTGCGGATTTTGCCTATTGTGAGTTATTTTTAGAACGCAAGTCCCGCGAATAACATGGGACCACTGTATACTTAATTTCGTTTTTTATATTTTCATTTTTTACATGCATGATGCATTTCAACGGGTTTCTTTGGATCGCAAAATAATGTGGCACGGTGCATTATTACACCCCTAACACACACACACACACACAAACCCCTACTGTCAAAAGAAAATGTAGTGGAGCAGCTTTAAGGTGCTATGCAGTGCGGTTTCAAATCTAGACTAAGACCAACTGTTCTCTAATACCTTCTCCTAGTGATTCTGTACAGTATTCATTTAATGTATGCGCTTTCATGTTTGAAATGCGCTATTAGGGCTGAGTGATTTGGTCTAAAATCAAAATCTCAATTGATTGAACATTTTAACCTGGTTAATGAACATTTATTTATTTATTTATTTGCCCTCATAGCTCACTGACAAGTACAGTAAATATGCTCACATATTAGAAGTGAGATTTTTGAAGGCGTTACTGATAAAAATAACTGAAAGAAACACACCATTTACTATCTGATAATTTATCGAACATCAATGCTTTCTTTGGTAAAAGCTGCTTATGTTGCTCAGTTGTCTCAGAGTTTCAGCTCTCCATGCTCGACATGTCGCCAGAATAACGCAACGGAGCAGGGTCTGGTGACTTCACGCGCAGTAGTGTTTTTAAAGGGGAAATAATTGACCAGGAAAATTTTTATTGATTATAGGTTCTGAATGTCAATTACGATTATTTTTCGATTAAGCAGGTTGTCTTTCAGAGCAGTACCCTACTGAACACACATGCGGAAATATCAAAGAATGTTGCAGCATTAAGGTATCTTTAAGATAATCTCATAATGTAGACAGTGTTTTTAAGCATAAATGCATTGCATAAATCTTGTTAATATCAAGATTTAACAGCAAATATCCTAGACCACTTAAGTATTTCTTTGCCATCTCAAGTGCCTCCTCGCAGCTCCAAGGCATGTGGGTGCCTTGTGCCTACTCACTTTCTTGAGTCTCTCTCAGACAGGCAGAGTGTCTGTCTCTCTCACACACACACACACGCTAGAGTGGCTCCTTCACATTCATCTTCAATTACATCTCACCTGTCCGTATACTGGGCGCCATTGTTTAGACTATTTCCATAGGTAGCTAGAAATAAATATTTTTAGTAACACATTCATTCATTTTCTCTCTCTCTGACCTTTAACTACCTTGGCTATGGTCAACTCATTCTGTTGGTAAAAATGCATTTTTAAACTGAGGTCTCCAAATGCCATGCGTTTCTGCTTACATCCTGCCTTTTATTTTGAACAAAATAAAACATATTTCGTACATCTTCAGGTGCAAGTCTGCGTGCATCTCTTTGTTATACCTTTCCGGGCTGCCTCCCGGGAACCCGGTGGTGCGTTGATGTCACCCGTCCCCTGGAAGTAGACATACTTTTTCACCGTTACCAGGTTCGGGGCAAACTTCCACACATCCTCCCGGTCATCTATGATGCACACCATGGAGTCCCCAGAGGGAAACAGGTTCCTGCATGAGAGAGGAACAACAGAAGAGGAATATCATCCATTCCTGAGTCTGGAAGAACTCACAGTCTAGTACTCAAGGCGGTAGAGTAAAAAAATAATAGAATATATGTCTGCACCTCACCTATATGGAAATGTATCTCTAAGTCTTGGGTAAAGTCTGGGTGAATATTATATGACTAAATACTGAGGTCAGTCTATGAGTCTTCTGCGCATTACAGGTCCTCTCTCAAATAAGGTCAATGTGGCCTTTCGTTGTCAGCCTAAAAAAGGGCAGACAGGGCAACTCATGCACTCCCTGCAGGCAAATGACATGAGCTCTGTCTGATCTGGGCTTTGTTGGGACTTTAAATGGCAAAGGGCAACATCAATATCATAGGCCCCTAGGCTTCTAATCAATAATTAATGCAGTTTCATACAGGAACTTCAAAATCAAGAGGAAAAACACTTACAACATACATCTCAGTAAATAAAGTAGAAAGGTACTCATACCTCCACAAAGCCAAAAGGGTCACAGACACAATATGAACTCCAGATGGTTTTCTGAATCAACACTGAATTTTTATTAGATGTTTGTCCTAATATCTACCTGGTCTGAAAATGTCAAACAAATCTATGCAGTAATTTTCAAGTTGTTTTGCACAAAAACAAATGAGAAAACATAACCTCCTTGACAGAGGTACTGAAAACAATAGAGAATTACTCAGAGCTTCCTCAGTAATAGATTCAATTCTGTAGGACAAAACAACCTACTAAAACCTCCACCTGCAATATCTGAGGAAAACTGTTATTGATGTGCTCAATGGCTAAGAACACCTTCTAATGATTTATGAAAATAGACGAAGGAAAACTCCAGCATGTCACTTTCATCCCCAGACATCGATCTGAACATACTTATAAGCTTAGTGCCTGTCTGCGCCACAGGGAGTCCCTGTAGGTTCGTGAAGGCACACCTGCACCTGGGCCGGGGACCGTTAAAGCCAGAGGCCGCACCATGTTCTACAAGAGTGCCTGCGAGCACCACCTCCTGTCCCTCATCCCAAAGGAGCCCCCTTCATTAGGATGCAAATTAGGCTCCGGGGCGAGCGGAGCCGGCGCTGATCTCTGCTGGGGAGAACGGCCCCAACCGGAGGCAGTCCATTTTTACGCTCATGTGAGAGCAGTGCTTTTGGCGGCTGAATAATAGAAATATAACCCACCCTCATGGGTAGTCCACTGAGTCTTATTTCACTAGGGGCAGAAAGAGTTTGCTGTCACTTGAAATATGCTGAGGCACTGAGAGGCTGCCAATGAGAGTTTTAGTGTGCTGTGGGAGTTGTCAACAGTCTGAACAATAGACTAATTTCACGCTATTTTCTTCTCTTCTTTACCTTGTTCTCAATTGTTTGTATATTCCCTGAAAATATTTCTGGGTTTGTGTGGGTATGTGAATATGCAGAGGGTACAGACCTTAAATTCCCCGTCTTAGAGTATGGGTCGATGCACTCGTCCCTGGACAGGATGCGGTGAGAGAACAGTTTCTTTTCTGGGTCCAAAAATCCTTGAGACGAGAATAAAGAAAGAATTGAAACAGGAACAGACTAACAAAAGCGTACACTGCAGAGCACAAGCACTTGGGCTGGCAGCAAACACTTAAACTGCGGATTTGAATCACTTGTAGAATTCTTGTGCACAAAAGAACATTTTCATTTCCGGGGCTCAGGCAGAGGGCAGTGCACTCTGGGCCACAGCAGGAAAGACAGCCTCAGCACTGGACAACACTGGATAAAACACAAGCCACTTTACACAGACTAGTCCACCAGTCTCTCTGCAGGTTAACATCTCATATGGAGCCTCGAAGTGTTCACCAATAAAGCTTTGGGATGTCTCTCCAGAAATTCTCGCTTTTTCTCCACTACTTTCTCTGGCTTTCAACAAGCTTTCTGTGCCCCACAGAATACACAAAAGCCAGATTAGAGTGAATGCGTTTGTGTGTGTGTTTGCTTTCTCCCATGAGGCAAGTGGACTTCAATGGTGCATTCAGGGTGATTCTCATTAAAAAACATCAAGGGCAGTAAACAGGTTCTTGCATCTTTTTCCCTTTCAGCGCCGGCTGCTGTAGCGCATACAATTGGCACCCAGATAAAAAAACAAGATGCTTTGAAGTGAATAAAATAACATAAAAAAAACAAACACACACACACACACAAAAACTGTGTCCGCAGGTAACTACACTTTCATTTTGTGTACAAACTCACAAAACTTTTCCTCCACTGTACACACCCTATTTACAAATTAAGGAGCTTAAGATTTATAAGAATTCACAAATATTCATAATAAGGAGCATAAATCCATACATGCAAACACGTGTGTAAACATAAAGATCATATCTGTATTTTAGGTATAAAAATGCTGTCATCTGAAAACAATTTTTGTAAATATCCCTCTCACAATTCTAATTACTCACACCATCCAGTCACAACAGTGGCTGCAACATCAGTGACCTATGGTAAAACATGACAGGCCACTTATTCCACTCACTCAAACTGCATTGGGAAGCCCCAGGAGAACAGATAGATACTGCCCTCTAGTGGTGGCACCACTTCATTCATCTACTGCAAGAACACACATGTCTTTGATGGTGTTAAAATAAGGGTTTTGCAGGTTTCAACAACTTCAATTTCAGACCCTTTAGGACCTTAAAACTTGTTCCTGCAATGCACCATGATGACCTTTCCAGCTTTCACAGAATTTAAAAGTTACATTTACTGAATTCTTTATCCACAGAATATGAATCATGCCCAGCACTACTATTTATTACATTTTACACTTTGTAAACCCTGCAGAAACCCTCAGATGAGCTACAAGGGCCAAGTTTGAAAATCTGTGTGAATGAGTGCCTCAGAACAATAATCAGTCAAGACAAGTCCTCCAACTAGTTGGCAGCTTCTCAGTTCACAGAGGTGTGACTACATACTTGGGTATTTACATCACTGACAAAAAAACCTGTACATGCCAAGTGGCAGAAGTGGGTTGGGTGTACCTGCTATTGTATGGGCGTAAAGCCTGCTGCCAAAGGTGAACACATGGAGCTCGTACAGCTTGGCAATCTTCTCCAAGAAGTCCTTGCAGTGCGGCCGCAAACGGGTATGGAGCATAGGCTCACCGCGACCCAGCTGAAAGTGGAAGATTCCCTGTAGCAAAGAGAGAGAGAGAGAACACTTAAAGGAAAATTCTAGAATAATAGACTTATTAGGGCTATTTTTCCATGTCGGAGTTTAGTTGATAGCACACGTAAATCGGATGTGTTTTGACAAAGTTATTCATGATTTAAACCAACAGCGCTAAAGGGCGTGGGGTCCATACAAAACTTTAAAAAACATTAAAAATGACAAAACATTTTCTCCAAAAAAAAGTTTCTCCGACTAGAAAGCCGCTCCCCTTAGCCTTAGGAGCAGGATGTCTCACCATACATGAAGGAATCCTGGGTTTCCCTCCTTTCATTAAACTTCAGCAAGGCTTACAATTAAATGTTTAAGCTCTCCAATTTACACTATTCTTTATGCAAATTTCAGGCTAGAATGTGCCGGGCTGAAAAAAACAATCTGAAACCAGTGCCCTGTCTACGTAGACAGCACAAAGCTACGCCTCCTCCATTACATTGTCCAATCCAAAGAGCTCTGCTCTAGAATCTTTGGTCCAATCAAAAATTGTTTGGAACAGTCTCTTTTCCAGCCCCCTGTTGCTTCGGCGGTAGGCTATAAACGAACTGTAGTCTATGTAATAGCTAGCTAACATTGAGAACAGCTAAAGGCTCTAAGAAAAATAAGTGAATGTTGAATTTCTGTTTAACTGGAGAACATCCGAAAAAAATGTCAGCATGCGCGTGTAAGGTTCCAGGATGTACTGGGGTTGTCCAAATTTGCACTAACTTCCTCAAGAACCTCGCATTCAACGGGAGTAGTTGATGTTTATCTACAACCACATTCCACTAAACTTCAATTCAAGATTGGTAGTTTGCTCTGGTCATTTCACCCCAGATTGTTTCGTCAATAGATCCGGCTTTTCACAAGCACTACGCCTGATCTATTCCAACTATTCTGCAAGCACAACTGATTCTGCCAGTAGGTAACCACGCTAGAATTCAGCGTTTTTGGTTGCCATAACCATAGAATTATAGACTAGTATATACTGCAATTTCTCTCTTTTTTTTTAAGATATTTTTTGGCCAAAAGCCTTTTACCTTTTTCTTTGGATAGTTACAGTGGAGAGATAGACAGGAAATACATGGGAGAGAGAGATGGGGCAGGATCGGCAAAGGACTATAGGCCGGAATCGAACCCGGGTTGCCGGAGTCATGGCACGACGCCCTAGCCCGCTGAACCATGGCGCCTCCTATACTGGTATTTCTATGGCCTTAACAGTTTGCCTACTTGATGCTACTTGGATATCCAGGCTATTGCGAAGCAAAAAAAAAAAGTTGCTGCACACTCGATCACTAAAGTGTTGGTAGGCTAGCAAGCTAACCATAACAGATACTAATGTCGCATTTCCACTACGGCCCCGGGCTGCTCCCAGGCTTCACACACCTGTGCTCAGCCCCAGTGTTGCATTTCCATTACCAAGTTTTAACACCGGGGTTTTACAGTAGGTGAACTTGGAAGGTTTACCATACAAACGACATAGCCTACGTTAATTTCCCGGTAAAGATGCATATCGCTGTCTATCGTAGCATATCATAACCTCAGACATTAGTGCTGAAACTAAAACGTAGCCTATGCCTACATAATATTAAATGGTAAATGGTTCTGCATAACGTTGTCATAAAGGCTGACAATCCTATAATATCATAATGTAAAAATACGTTAGCCTAGGCTACTGAAAGCTGGACATGGAAAACTTTGTTTGTGGTTATATACAACTTTATTTGTTTTCTCCGAGAAAATGAAGAGAGACAGAAAAAACGTGCCAAGTTTTACATGCAAAAGAGGAGGATGCGGGTTGCAACAAATAGGCTAACCGAAAAAGCCCCGGCCCTGGGCCAGCCCCGATAATGGAAAGACGTAGCCTAAAGCCGAGGCTTTACCCCAAACACTGGGGTTTTACCCCATAGTGGAAATGCGCCATAAATAGTACTATGATGTCGGATATCGGGTATTTTAAATGGGCAAAATTCATTTTTAAGACATTAGTTATTGCACTCCCATCATGTCCTTCATGTAAAATGCCAACTCTGTATGCCGTGTCTGAATGTGTGAAGCTACCCTAGTTTTAATTACTCAGTACGTAACATTAGTTACCGGGAATTCTAATAAAACTTACCAGTCTGACACATTCATTTCCAATCGCTGTGGATCTGGCTGTTGTATGGTTGAATTCCTGACAAGTCCATTGCGTGTTCATTTAGCTTATTTAGCTTTTTTTTCCTATGCATATATTTATTGCTGGTCAATAGACTTTTAACCTTGCACTGTTGCACTACTGGACTCATTTGCACTACCTTGACACACACCCCATACTGTACCACAGTACATTCATGCGCATCTCTACCCATAGTATTTGTATTCTATTGTTATTTTTACTAATGTTGATCTAGTCATGTTGTTTTGTTGATCTGCTTCTTATCATCCTGTGTACACTGTAGTATATGTTGTGTTGGATTTTTTAAGCTGCTGGGACCTTGAATTTCCCTTTGGGGATCAATAAAGTATCTATCTATCTATCTATCTATCTATCTATCTAGATGGTTAACCGATTTACTGCTGAGAGAGCATCAGTGAAACTAGGAAGCCAATCTGCTTCAGCGAAAAACCAGCCAATAGGCCTCACAATGAACAAGCCAATCAGCGCCAGGGGGCGGGAAACTGGCCAGAGGGTGGGAAATACGAATATTTTTAAGGAGCATATGTTTCTGTGCATGGAATAGACGGCCTAGAAATGCTCCTGGGTCTTTTTCAGCCACACAAATTTGCATACGCAATTATTGAGGCTAAAAGAACATTTTATAATGGTCAAATAATGTGTTCTATGGGCTCTTTAATGATAATGAGCTTGGCACGATGACTGAATGGTTAAATTAAACAAAGAAATGTGTGTTGTTTTTGTGCAAAAAAAAAAAAAAATTCAGCTCCCGACTCTCTCCCTTATGTCCTTTCTCTACTGAGAAGCAATTGACACTGCAGATTATAAGGAATGATGCGTGGATTGGCCTGTCTTTATGAAAATAATAATGGACTTGTCAAAAATTTCCACTGCAGTGTGTCTCCAGTTTGTGACCTGGCATAGTTAGGATTCAATGAAACACTATTTAAATAGGCCTTTCTCTGTTTACTTTTTATCATTGGCTATTTCACACATGCACTATGTAACTCATATAAAAAAATATAAAAATAACTGGTAGAAAAAAAACTTTAAAATGCTAATTCATTCATGTATACCCACAAGGCTTCAGTTTATGTCGGTTTCATGCAGATATTTGCATGAGTAAGTGTATGTTTGATTTTTCTCCAAATGACTCCTGTGTGTGTGTGTGTGTGTGTGTGTGTGTGTGTGTGTGTGTACCTTATTGGACAGGCGTCGGCAGTGCTGTTCGGTGGTGTGGATGAGCGTCTGGTCCAGATCCACCATCAGCACCAATTTCCTGTTCCGGTGCAGCCGCTGCTGGTCTTCCCGGCCCAAAAGCTCAGCTTGCTGTTCACAGACAGACAGACAGACAGACAGACAGACATAGGGGAGTATGGTCAGGTCACTCCCTCACACACACAAGCACAGGAAAGGCAAGAGACTGAAAGTTTGGTGTTTTACAGTTTTACAATTCAAACACAGGCTGGGCCTAATTGTAGAACCTTTCCTAGTTCTTTTAACATTTACTAGAAAGTCTGACACAGAACCTGCAACCAGATCAAAATTTTAGAAAGAGAAGTAGCAGGGTGTCAGAGGGATGGCCAACAGAACATATTTTAAGCAACATCAAAAAGAGCCATAACTCTGTAACTGGTGTCATGCAAGCAGGATCAAGCTTTTTTGAAGCTTTTTTGAAGTTTTGAAGCTAGCCAGCTATTTTTCACAGACTAGATGGGTAGAGGGGCAAACTTCAAATCAAATTGCAGCTAAAAGGGGACTCAAAATTGCATCATGTATGCTTCTAAATTAAGGTTCTAAATTATGCCTAGTCCATGGTCAGGAGTCAGTGGAAAGATAAAATAATATTCTGGTCCAGTTCAAGATGCACCATAAGACAGCTAAATGTGACGTAAAACGTTATTTATTTTTTTCCTTCCCCTTTGTCCAACACAGGGGGGTGTTAAAATGGGGTTTTAAAATGGGGTGGAGAGGGGGGAGTTGGTGTTTGAGTGAAGGGGGTGTTGGTGGGGGGAGGGGGGGGTTCTCCATTAGAAAGAATGGGAAAAATGTTTGTGTGTATGTATGTGTGTGTGTGTGTGTATGGGGTTGGTTGGTGGCTGTTGGGGGGTGTGTGTACCTGAATGCGTTCATTGAACGAAAGTTCATTAACTCGTTCATAATTTTGGTGAACGTGAACTGAACGTACTGTATTACTCCCTGATGAACGATACTGTGAACGCGTTCATTCTGGTGTCTGTGAACGGCGCGTTTGCTCTTTTATTTTGCAAATTTCTATAAAGCCTTCCAGGCGATAAACACACCGTTTAGTCCTGTAGTCAAAAGTTACGTGTGCTCCGAAGTTGTGTCGAACCCGAGAGCAATATTGCACAAGAGCAGACCCAATTTGGCAACGGCAGCCTCCTCCAGTGTGCGTCGCATGCGTCATCAAAACAAAAAGCAGTACGGAGAAGGAGACTCTCAACCCTCACGCACGCATTGGACATGAGGAGACTCATGTCAAAACTTTCTCTCGGTCTGCGCGCATTGCCAATTCTTACAGTAAGGAATTGGGCTATTAATTTTACTGCACCGAAATTCACTTCACTAAAGTTAGAAAGAAATTGACAGGTTCGAACTTCAAGGCTCAATAAATCTTAAACAAAGCGATCGTACAACACAATATAGGCATAAGGGTCTATTCAACAGGGCTAGGGTAGACACAATGAGCTGCAAACAATATGTAAATACGGACGGCACTGCTCCCAATGAGCAATCTTCAGTGGAATGCTTGGAACGCGTTAATGGCAATAACTTCACTGACAATGAGTAAAGAGCTACCAAAGTCACCAAAGCCTGTTGGAATGTTATCAGGGTCATATTACAACACTTTGGCAAAATGTAGGCTACCCTATATTTAAAGTTTGTTTTTTTTATTACGGATAACATTCAATAACTTTGCTCTTATCAACTGTACCAGCAAAATCAAAACACACAATAGCCTCATTCTGGTCGTACTAGACTATTTACTTTGGTGAAAAACTTTGCTCCAATAAATTTGTAGAGCCACCCTAATCTTAGGGTGGGAAAATGTGGCTTAGTCTATTGTTAAAGGGACTCAATTCAATAAATATCTCACTATAAACTAGTTGCACCAAAATCACTCTACACATACAATTTAATTCCTGTCTTATACTATAAATTGTCCCATTATATAAAAAAATATCAATAATTAATTACAGTTACTATCTATAGTAGTAGCCTATTCTGTGCAAACCTGCCCATCGGCTTTGAAAAATAAAATCTGCACTTCAGTCATGTCCTCAGCTAACCTGAACAACAAGTGTAAAAACAATGGGGAAGGCTCTGCCTTCAATGTTAATGTAAACCCTTAGATAAGAATTAAAAATTGGATAGGAAGATATGACACAGTTTCAGTGTTAAACTAAATAACTGCCGCCTGAGGCCGAAAAATTATAGTTCGCAACATACTGAAAAAAAGAACTGAAATAGTTCATGTTTGGAGCTGTGAACTTAGTTCATTTTTTAAAATTATGAACTATGAACTGAACTAGTTCATGTAGAACGTGAACTTTCCCAACACTGGTGGGGTGTCAAGTCCACCTTGCGGTTTCTGCAGAGAAAATGCAGACTAGTTAAAATTTGATGCATTGCTGCTTTTTTTTTTTTTGCTTTTCTAAAACTTTCAGTGAAATCGTTGAATTTCAACACTGGTACAAAGCATGGAAATATGCCTTTAAAACTTCATGACACCTCCAGGATTTAAAGCACTGCCTTATTCACAAACAGAGGGTCAAGAGGCAAAATTACACTAACTTGTAGGAAGGACTTCAAAGTCACACACACAATCAGATAGTCACCAAGGTAAGCAGAGGACTAAACCAACAGGTTTCCATTTAAGGAGTTTTTGTGAAAAAAATAATTTAGCACTTAATTTAGCACACAATGAAATGTAGTAATTGCCAAAATAATATTTTCCGTTTAACTAGCGCATAAATGCAATATCGACACTTTAGATGTTGCAAAAACTACTTTGGAAACACTTTTTGTCGGAAAAAAGGGCTTTAACACACATAAATGTATCCCATAATGCATCAGGACCGATGAATCCACAAAACATCTCAAGTGTCGGCTGCGACAATCTGGAATGTCTAAGCCAAATATTTTCTGTGAAGTTACCCAGAAGTTCTTATTTCGTGGTCTCTCCCATATTCCTAGGTTTCGTCGCACTGGGGCATTTTGTTCAAGGTCTAGGGCAATCAGACATTTGTTATGTTGCAATTATTTGTGAAACTGAAATGACCATAAGGCAAATAAAATAAAAAGCTGAGTAATCTCTGAGTAATCCCTTATGCAACAGTTTGTTTTGGGTGTGTGTGACCGTCATAACGCACACAATTTTATCAATAAAAAGCCAGTTGGATTAAAACTTGCAAGATGAAAGACTGCAAATTTCGCACACTTTTTTATCGCATATTCTGTTTGTCGATAACAAAACGTTGCAAAAACTGGATGGAAACTTATGAATGTAAAAAAAGAAATCTTGACTAACTAACCGATAATGTAAAAGTAAGTTACTAACATTGTATTATTTCTGCATTCATCCAGAAGTATCCTCTCTACTTTCTCCAGTAAACATAAATCATTCACCCTCCACTCACTAGCTGCTGAACAAATGAATGCTAACCCTCCTTGTAAAGAGTTAGCCTAGGGCTACACAGGGTGCATAAAAATATTTATTGCAAGTCAAATTAAAATACATGGAGAAGACTAGCATTGATTGTTGATTGATTAATGTGGGACCTGATTGCTACGTCATGATCAGCCACATTAACATTTTAATTCAGCCATTTGTAATTCTTTTATACTCTATATAGCCTGATATTCACAAGTGACTTTGTGAGTTGGAGATTTTAAGAATTTCTATTCCAACCTGAAAAAATACACCCAAGCAACTGTAAACACCAACAAAACTCTAAGATGCTTCCATGATACATTCCACCAAATCAGACAAGGAACACATATATGCTCTGTTAAGGCATGATAGTTTCTCATGTGCTTAAGATGACTTGAGTCTGTCCTGCACTGGCTTGTCCTCAAAGTGATAAACTGCCACACTGACCTCTGAGCTGACCATCAACTCTGGAACGCTGTGCACCATGGAGACGGTTGCCGTGGAGATGGGGGCTTGCTGCTTCCCATTCTTGCTCTGCAGCCTTGGAGAGGAGAAGAGAGTAGATGAGAGACAAAAAATAAGTGAAGGATAAGTGGCTTAATGATATCTTTGTGATAGGATACATTTTTTATGAATCTAGTATTTATGTAGGATCATGAGCAATGTAAAAACATGAATATAAGAAGCTACTTGTGCACAATACTCTTTCCATGAATCGTAATAACAATGACGACAATGATTAGGTGAACACACCACACCCTCAAACAAAGTGCTGAAGTGCGCTAGTCTAATTTGAACACACTGAATTTGTCTTTATGAAACCCAATAAGTTGGTGTCCTTGAGTAATAGATAAATTAATATGAATAGTTGATTCCTAATAACCCAGTTAGTACTTTTTTTGCTGTGTACTGTATGTATACACCATATACAATTCACATTATTCACTTTGAAACTCTGAAAGCAAATACTTACTGTGCAAGGTCTTTTCCACATTCGGCACACAGGCCCTTCATAACAATTGGGTGACTGCATTCTTCTATTCGGGCAACAATCCCACTAAATATGTGAGAGAAGGAGATAGAGGGTGAAATCATGGATAGAATCAAATTCTGTTTGAAATTATGTGTTTTTGACCAGCCACAACTTCCAAGTTTTTTATGTCTGTTCAGAGTTCAGAAGGAAAGAGGCACAGGTTAGAAGTGCCAAAACAAAGAATGTTGTGCCCCCTGGTGTTGATGCAAGGATCGACAAGAAAGTAATTTAATTTCATCTCGAACGAGAGCTTCTATAT
Source organism: Limnothrissa miodon (assembly GCA_017657215.1). NCBI lineage: Eukaryota > Metazoa > Chordata > Actinopteri > Clupeiformes > Clupeidae > Limnothrissa > Limnothrissa miodon. Next base: position 112,267 of record JAGFZM010000254.1, on the reverse strand, counting down.
ATAAAAAAGATATTTTAGAAAAATTCATTTTAGCATTTTACTATTCAGTTTAAATCGCCAATACGCGTTTTAAGCGATGTTAGACAGGTTTTCATCAAACAGTTTCATGAAACTATTTAACGACGATAACAAGTGGTAGGCTACTGCTGGGCTGAGGCTAGTTACTGCCGAAATCGCCGTGCTGAGTTTGCAGTCACGAAATAGCTACGCCATTGACTAATGTTGTAACAGTCATTGAGTTATCAAGTGTTCATACAGCAATGTCAACACCGGCCGCAGGCTTTTTAACTCAGTCTTTTTTAATAATGTTGTCGTCGCCTTGGACAGGACCTATGTGGTTTACATATTAAATTCAAACCAAGTAGTGTCTCATTACTCTAGTGTTTAATTACAAACCTGGAACCATACAGTCTATGCCTAGTAGAACCTTCAAAATCATCTAACGTTAAAGGAAGAAACTCACGAGCGCACTCATTGGCGCACGTTGTAACGTTAACGTTAGTGTTGTCAAACACAAACTGCATCTTGATAAGACTGATAAAAGGTAGCTTACCTGCAAGCGGTGCATGTATACTTCTTATCGCTGACTTGAGAGGGTTTGCAAGACACCCCTGTCTATACTGACAAAATCATTCTACTCGTTTCCAATCCTGACAATTAGCTGACAGTAAAGTCCTTAACGGTTCTGGCGGGGCTAAGCTAACTAGCTTTGTGCTAACCAGTTAGCTGACTGGGCATGCTAGCCTACAAGACAAGACAAAGTTAGTAGACAGGATATCAAGCCCTACACTCAACATAATCCAACAACACACTTAGTCCATGTTACTGATATTGGCATCATGACCGCACATGTACATCACGTCAGATCAAATGTATCGTTATATCTCTAGCAAGTATTACCGTAGCAACTTACCCAGGCGGTATGACCTGTCCAAGTTGACAGCACAGCTCCCTCACTACGCCTGCACGATCCGATTTCACCTTCTTTTCAGGCAGCCTGTTCGTCTGTTCCCGTGTCTCTGACTCAGACTCCTCCACAGGTCGAATAGGGGCGCACAGTGCAAGTACAGAATCTACATTGACAAAAGATCCAGGTTTAACTTTCCACTCCAATAACCGCAAAGGACAGGCTCCTGTTGGACAGCGGATCTCCGTCACTCGCATCGTGGGGGCCTCTGAAGCTGCAGCACCAGCACCGCCGCCTGAGTCTGCAGGGTCCTCCATCTGCTTTGCAGTCTAAATCCCTTTAAACTTAAGTCAGCGGGGAATTCGAAACCAAGTTGTAAACATCCACATAAAGAGTAAAACAGAAAATAATTCAAATTTGCCAGCTCTGTATAGTGAGATAGCAGCAATTCTAAAAAGTGCACCACTACAGCTTTAGCACTCTTCGTTGTAGGATGGTTAGTGGTTCAGGTTCGTTCGCTCTTCCCGCCCGTAAACAGGAAATACAAGTGTGCGTCCTACTCTGGTCCTACCACCGGGTCCTACAGCTTCCGGGAGACTTTTGCTGCATTTATCAGCTCGGGTCGGTAGGTAGAAATTAAATAGTTCCAACCACCCGATAGTGTGTGTTCAGGAGATCGGTCAGAGATCAATGTTTTCTCCCTGTCGTGCTTGCATTTTATATTGCGGGAAAAGTTTTGGCCTACGTTTTTTGTTTACCATGGTTGAACAGCCAGAGTCTCAGCTGAATGTGTCGACCTAGTAAAATTTTTGTTTTGTAGCAGTGACAGTATTCGGGTCCCAACACTTCATCAGTAGTCCCATTTTTTTTATTTATTAAAGAAGCACTTGTACCTACTATTGAACATTCACTTTGCCCAAGCTATTACGTGCAATCGACAAGTCTCTGTTAAAATGAAACGTAGGCTATACCATTTTACATAGGCCTATTATATAGGAATATTTGTTGATACTATAGATCAACACTTATTTGCATTTTGGCACTTGTAGGCCTACCAATTAAAAAAAAAATGACAAGTCTCAGACCTCCCGATCAAATGCGTTCAGAGCCACTTTTCCCGAGTTTATGAATTTCCTATACGCCTGAAACCTTACAACAGAAATGTTAATAAACGGGATCACATGTCAAATTTTACCTTAATTTGTTAATTTAACTAAACGTTTGAGATTACTGTGAAGGGCATGAGATAATTGGGCTGCTTTATGACAAGAGTAAAGGTTAAAGGTCACATTAACTCAAGAAATGTCCAATGTCCTCCTTATAAGTTTTGCTTAGAACAAATACTATACAGTAGTAGTTTTTAGATGGCAATTATGTAATCGTCTTTAGATAGTTACCTGGGCTTATTGAGGGTGGTAAGTGTGGAATAGACCTTTTTTCTTTTTTTCCACCCATTAACAGCACACCTCGTCCTTTGCTGTGAACCGTGTGCCCTCACACCCACATACACTGGCCAATACCCCTACCCCTTCACTCTTTCACAGTAGCAAACATGATGCTCACAGATTTACAAATCTCAAAGTGCAAAAGCAATCATTGATTCCACCTGGCAAAACATGAAACATCTCCATGAAAGTGTTTTTAAAAACTGTGCCCTGTTGACTTTTGATGGGCCCAAACTAATTAAATGGTGCCCTTGTGTTCCACTACAAAACATTTTATTGAGTATATGTGTCTCTGTGTGTGGCTAAAATGCAGAAAGTGGTGTATGATAACCCTAGGGGGTGTTTGTTCAAATTGCCGGAAGTGAAACTATGCATTGATGGTGTTAACATTTGAGCAGTGTATTTAATGTGGTATGTATTTGTGGAGACTTTATGGCTCATAGTAACTTTGGCAGTGTTTTTTTGGAAGAGTTTTGCAGACATTATAGATTACAGGGGGACCAAAATAGTCATAGTAGACGTGAATGTTGTTTGTATTAGCAGCTGCCTCCAACTCAATTAAGCAGTATGATCTTCAAGTTTGTTCAGACCTTTCATTTTACAGTCCTTGACCTGTTGTATAGTTTCCATTAAAATAATTTCTTTGTGAAAATTATGTTATAAAAGCTATAGTCTTCAAACATTTGTCAAAAAAGCCATACAAATAGTTCTCCAAATAGGCTATAGGTATTTTTACTATTAGACACAGCACCAATATTCGTGTGGCTTGTCCCATCTCTGGTCTTAGGTTTATATATATTTGATGCACCATGTATAAAAAACTGTGATAGCAGTATTCTCCACGTTGGAATCACTATATGACAGAAAATATCATCAAAACATCCTCAATGGCTAACTATTGAGAGTAGAGAAGTATGCCTAAGGTGTAAGGAGTGGAAATTCATATATTTTTGTCAACGTTTGTCAAAAATAATACTTAACTAAACTTTGTAATCACTTTATAATCACTTTGCATATAGTGGTATATAGATACAATATACAAAAAATATTTTGTGTACCCGTCCCTAAATAAGCAATTTGACCCAGGCACGACGCGATTTCAACTTGACGCCGACAGACGGCAGTGTAGCTGAAAAACATGCTGGATTTAGAATCAGTGAAGATAAATTAATTATTAATTAATTGTTTTCTTTCAGCACTGTTCTTAGAAGTTCTATACTGTTGTTAATGACCCTGGTATAGACATTCAGAAATTGTGCAAGTACACTGCATTTTGTGTACGGATAAATTCACTGTCGGACCACGCCTCACGTGATCTCATACGCATGCAAGTAGCCAATGAGTTTTCTTCATGAGCTGCAGACCTCTTGCGCCGTGACATTCGAGGTAACAGTATTCAGAACATCGGAGGAGGTACATTTCACTGTTCATGGCAAAAATCTGACAGAAACATGACCGCAGAGACATTCAGAGCTGTAAGTTTTCAGCCTGTGATAATAATGGCACGAGCATTGGGGTCAGGTACAAACAGAAGTACAACGTAGGTAGCCTGTTATTAGCTTAAAGAATGGCAGGCAGTCGGCTCTCAATGCCATATCGTTAACTTGTCAGTCATGCTAGCCAGTGCCAAGAATTAACATTGTGTTATGAGGAATGGTTGTTCGGCTCTATGTATTTTAGACGTATGGCTTACTGGTGTTTAGTTTATTGTTAAAAATCAAAGCCAAATTGGTAAACTCAGCTCATTTGAATTTAACATAAATAAAACAGAGCTTCCACTGGATAAATGTACACTAAACCCCCATATGATATCCGATGTCCAGGCATAGGATTTCTGAGAGTTCATTTGCAACTCAGGGACATATGTTTTTGTCTTAAGTGGCGTCAGACGGGAAAACAGACTTGTTTTGCTATTGGCATTGTTGCCAAAATCTTAAGTTTGGTGTTTTTAAATAGAGTTAAGACGTCTGAGTTGCTTTTGTGCTCTATAAGATAATTACAGTGATCCCCGTACACCCTGTCTGCTTACCCTGCAACACTTGCTCTGATTACATCGTGGAAATTGTACTAGCAGCCCACTAGTTTGAACGTCCGACATATCACCCTATAAATCAGACTGGCTGTTTAGAGACATGCCGTTCTTTAGTCAGCTTATGAAAACAATTTACTTGACAAGATTGCTGTGACCTTGATGAACATCTACACTCATGGTGGGGGGGGGGGGGGGGGGGGGGTATTGACACCAGCAAGCCCTTGTCTTTTGCTGCCCCTTTTGCAGGATGTTGATTTTCACTTCAAAGATAAATTGTCTGTAGTGGTATTCATTCATCAAAATATGCAATATGTCAGTCTCTTTACTGTGATTTTGAATAGCATTTATTTTTGGTGGATATTTTGCAGATGCGCCTGTGTCGTCACCACCTGTTCATGCTAGAGCGATCTCATGCCTCCTCACATTTACAGCTACGTCGATCTCTTCGCACACACAGGTGAGAGGGAAGCTGTATCAGTGGAACTGCTTGCATTCTTCTGCATGGTTAGAGGCTAGCTGAACAACAGCTTACAGATTCAGTTAACTAGGACTAGTTGTCCACAACATCTTTAACGTTGCAGAATCTTTGCAGGAACTCATTTTGATATGAAGATTTTTGACACAGTCAAAATCAGTCAAATTTTGACACAGTCAAAATCAGTCATTAAAATGCATCCCTACACAATTTGGAATACATAGGATGCACCTGTTGCATCTGCACCTGTGATAACAGGTGTCTGTCTTTCATCCTGCAGAGTAGAGAAGAGTCGGGGAGTGGTGAAGAAGATCCTGCTTGGTGTTGCTGTGGGCACGCCGCTAGTGGTGGGAGTCAAATATGCTGTGTCTGAGCCAAGGGAAAGGAGGAAGATGAAGATCGTAGCTGACGGCGCGGGGCGCTTCTGTAGGTCTGTCTAGATGTCTGTTGGTTGGTTGGTCTCTCTTTCTGTCTCTCTGTTCTTTTGTCTCAGTTCATTTGTTCATATGTCTTCTCTTTCCCAGCCGTCTGTGATCACTTGACCATATCAAAAGAATTTATTCACATGCTATGTGGTTTTCGTCTGTCTTACCATCTGTCTCTCTCTGTAGATCTTTGTACATTGGAATGTTGATCTCAGTAGATTACTGGTGGACCTACAATGTTGCTCTCAGGGGAATGGATGAGGTAAGTTTGGGCATCCTAGTTAACGGTCCTAGTTAAATTCTGCAGGATTTTGGTGCAATATTATTTTTGTTTCAAAATACACCACAGGACCTGTAATACTCAGACACTAGGGACACAGGTATGTGCACCAAAACATAACAAACCATGGCAAGGCATTTTTACAGTATTTATATAGCGCATTTCAGGCCAATGGAACAGCAGCTCAATGTGCTTTGCAACAAACAGGTAGGAAAAAAAGACTAAAAAAAGACAACCAAATGTACTAAAGACAATCAAATACACAAAAAAAAATCTAATAGATTTAAATAATGTAGAATTAAAAAGAAGAGAAAAGGTAAACAGAGTAAAAAAGTACAATACTGAGAGTCTAAATAAATAAATAAATAAATAAATAAATGATAGCATAAAATAGTAAGAGGCAAGGACATAAAAATGGAGTAGGGATTAGGCATTAGAGAACAGTTTAGTCTTTAGTTTTAAAAATGGCAATCAAGGTGGCATTCTTAATGTTGTCCGGAAGCTGGTTTCAAAGGTTAGGTGCATAGTAGCTTAAAGCAGCCTCACCAGTTTTAGTCCCTATAGCAGATTTTACAAACATAGAGTTCTCTGAGGACCCGAGAGATCTTGCGGGGACGTTGAACGTTGAAACTCCCGTTTCGAAACCATGGCCAACTAATCTTCAACAAGATGGTTGGGGGTTGGGGTTAATGTGCGTCTCCAACCATCTTGTTGCAGATTGGTTTGCCATGTTTTTTATGTATTTGGTGTGTTTATGTTTGTTTGAGTGTTTGAGGATTACAGCCCCTGTGTTAAAATCCTGCACAATCTCAAAGGTCACCTTTAAGAGTCACAGACATTTTTAGGCAAGCACTGTTGTATATGTATGTTCGTAACTGAGGAATTATGATCTTCACCCAAAAACTCATCTGTAATGCTACTACTACAAAAGGAGTAAAAAAATAACAGCCAACCATGTAATATGAGTGTTTTGGGCACTATGTGGCAACAATGGGTGAAATAACCACAACTGATGAAAAACTTGAAATTTGTGACGGATGGCAAGTAAATTGCTGTATACTGCAGCTGTACTTGACTACACTGTATTGTTGTGTCAGGATTGAGTATGTTATTGTGGTAATGCAATGCACCTCTTCTGTGGTTTGTTGACCTCTCATGTCAGAATAGCCAGGCGTACTTGGAGGGCATGTCGGCGTGCCATCAGCGGGCAGCTGATAGCATGGTGCAGGGCGCAGTGCAAAATGGCGGCCTCTACATAAAGCTGGGCCAGGGGCTGTGCGCCTTCAACCACCTGCTACCCCCCGAGTACATTCGCACGCTGCGCATCCTGGAGGACAAGGCCCTCAATCGCAGGTACAAGGAGGTGAGCACTTCTCTCTCTAGTGGTGTCTGATGATGACGCGTTGATGACGGGGGGGCGGTGGTGGCGTAGTGATTTAGAAACTGGAAAAGCAAAAGACCACAACACAACAGAAGTTATTCCACAACGGCAACTTACGTTTTAAAAAGTGTACACATGTAGTTGTAGTCTATCTTGATGGACAACTGCAGTTGACAGAGGGGCAAAAGCTTCCTTTGTGATGTGGGGTTTTGATTTGCGTTGTGTTGTGGCCCTTCCCAGCCACCGTAACATACAGTATGTTTCTGCAAACAACTCCAAGTACACTTGTGGACAGGGACTTTTAATGTAATGAGTTACACCTTGTTGTAGACAGGACAGCACCTTTGACAGAAATATAAAAATACAACATGTTTGAAACTGAAATAATATCCGATTGTCACGCCCTGCGTGTCTTTGTATTTTTTTTTTTTGGCTTTCAGGGAAGTCATAGTCAGTTTACATAGAACACAACTTGTCAGCAACAGAACAACTTTGATTTTTTTTCTTTTAATAGGTGGATGCTCTCTTTCTTGAAGATTTCAATGCAACTCCAAAGAAGATGTTCCGAAATTTCGACTATGAGCCGGTGGCAGCTGCCAGCCTGGCCCAAGTGCACAAAGCAGAGTTGCATGATGGGACGCCGGTGGCAGTTAAGGTGCCTAATGTGTTCCCTTCCTCCATTCTCACAGCTCCTCTGGTCATGCTACTCACTGCTATTATCAAAACTTTAGAAATGATTTTTTTTTTTTTTTTTTTTACTTTTGTAATGTAAATTCTTCAAATTCTCCATCTTTCCAGTATGTCATAAAATTGATAAAATGCTTTCTTTGATTTTGCGATTGCAAAAGTAAAGATGGGTTACTTGATACTGATTTTGGTCATTTGTACCACTTAGAGTTTAAGTTAATGTTAACCCAAATAAAAAAAGGGGGTAGAAGAAACTTAAAGAGAAATTACAGTGTAACATAAAAGTAATGAATGTGTGTGATATATATATATAACCTATGTGAATAACCTTGGCAGGTTCAGTATATAGACCTGCGAGATCGCTTTGATGGGGACATTCGGACAGTTGAGATCCTTCTGGACATTGTGAAGCTCATGCACCCCAGCTTTGGCTTCCGCTGGGTGCTCAAGGTCAGCTTGCCAAAGCACTCGATGATTTCCCAGGAATGCTTTTCAGGACAGCAGCCGCTCAGCTTCAAGGCTGCTCACTGATGTTGTTGTTGTTGTTACAGTGATGGTATTACAGTGATGTTGTTACTGAGCAGGTTTGGACATGACCTCCTCAATAATCTATTTTCACAGATTTAGTTAAATTTAGGTACACTATTTATTTATCTTTTTAAAGGCAGACATAATAAATAGAAATAATCACACACACACACACATATACCAACAGCTCTAGTAGAAAAGTACTTATCACACCACCTATCACTCTAAATGTGCCTCTTATACTTTCCATTGCGTTGTTTAGGACTTGAAGGGCACCCTGGCTCAGGAGCTGGACTTTGAAAATGAAGGCAAGAACTCTGAGCGCTGTGCAGAGGAGCTGAAACATTTCAAATTCATTGTGGTGCCAAAAGTGTTCTGGAATTACACCAGCAAGGTACTGAACAGTATGCTCTCAAGATGGCTTCAAACTTGATCTCATAACGCATGAGGAGTGACAGTAAATTCAATTTAGTTTTTTTGTGTTGTTGTTTGGATTGGACCCATGTACACTGATGCACTCGGCTCATTCTGAAGAGGGTGCTGACAGCTGAGTTTTGTGAGGGCTGTAAAATCAACAATGTTGAAGAGATAAGGAGGCAAGGGCTCAGCCTGAAAGATGTAAGTTTTTTTTTTTTTAGTGAGCTCCAAATTCAGAATATGAACAAGGAAATACAGAATATGTGAAATTATATTTTTATTATATAAATTATTGTGAAATTATATATATATTTTTTTTTGCTCTTTTAGACAGCAGATAAGCTTATTCGCACATTTGCCGAACAGATCTTTTACACAGGATTCATTCATGCTGATCCACATCCGGGCAATGGTAATGACTCTGTGTGTGTGTGTGTGTGTGTGCGTGCGCGCAAAAAAGCATTTGTATGTCTGTTTGTGTGTGTGCATGCACTAGGTGAAAAAAAAAATGTTTGGCTGTAGCCAAGGATCGTGTAGGATTGTGTTTTCACATCCTTGGAAAAACATTGTTTAGAGCAGAGCTGAATAAAGTTGTTTTTGTTTATAAATGTGTAGTTGTTACAATGCTTATTTCTTGTTTTTGTTCCAGTGCTTGTTCGACGGGGCCCAGATAAAAAAGCCGAGTTGGTTCTCCTCGACCATGGCCTGTATGAGTACCTCAGTAAAAGGTACTGTACTAGAAGTGCAGAGTAAACGGCGTGTGTGTGTGTGTGTCCTAGACAAGTCATTAAGAGGTGAATGCATGTTTGAACTCCTAAAGAGGCTGATGACTAAGGTAAAGAGTTTTTACATCGGACTTAACATGTGTAAACAGTTGTCAAGAGACAATAATGCTTGAAGGGTATCCAAATACGTTGGGTTAGTCAGTTGTGAAATGCACTTGGTTTTTGCCCTGAAGGCATTAAAGGCAAGCAGAGGATTGTGCAACAGCATGAATGACATGAATGACATAGACTTAAACTGGAGGAGATGAGTTATGGTCTGTTTCTCTCTCTCTCTCACTGATAGTGACAGAGTAGCCTTATGTAAGCTATGGCGCTCTGTCATTCTACGGGATGATGCAGGCATGAAGAGATACTCCAGTCATCTTGGGGTCAAAGGTCAGTACTGTATCCATTGATCATCATGTGAATGTGCTCATTCTAGTGAGGCTGTGGACCCGCTTTTTGCATCAATGTCATTGATTAGACCTGTATTTGTCCACTTTACTAACTACAGTGCAGCAGAGATGCTCACTGGACAGTAAGTCATGGTTGTGAAATCTCTTTTTGTCTTTCTCCGTCTTTCTCTATCTGTCAGACTACTTTCTGTTCTGCGAGATGCTCCTGCAGCGGCCAATCAACATGCGGGAGCTGGGCCTGGGGAACATTCTGAGTCGGGAGGAGACGGCGTACATGCGCAACATGGCCGCCAACCACTTTGACAGCGTCATGCAGGTGCTGAAGGCCCTGCCACGGCCCATGCTGCTGGTGTTCCGCAACATCAACACGGTCCGAAGCATCAACATCACACTGGGCGCACCCGTCGACCGCTACTTCATCATGGCCAAGAGGTGAGGCGACCACCGCCGAGATGGCCTGAAGGGGTTTGACACATTTATGCTAAATGCATAAAGGAAAGAGAATCAGCCATACAAGAGAGAAATGGACACATTTGCGCATCAAAACCCAAAGTTGTGATTACATATCTCTGTTCTATATTAATTAAAAAAAAAATTATAACATAATGTATATTTATTTGTATCATCATGCTTCCACCTAAATCATGCTGCTTTAATGTTACCGTCTGCCATGCCTTGGTATTGAGTCTGTGTGTTGGCTGCAGTGCTGTTGGAGGCTGGGGCAAGATCCAGGCGGATGACACCAGAGTGCTGCCCAGATTCAGACTCTTCCGCTGGTTCAGGACCACCTGGGAGGGCCTCAAGTTTGAGTGCGCCCTGAGGTAAAACTAGCATTCAGCTCAGTACAGGCTCAGCTGCGCTTTACTAAACTTGGCAGGGTGATACAGGTGGGTCACTTGTGTCAAGGTGGTAATCTATATCGGGTTGTATATAATCAGGTCATTAATATGTATGTATATTAATGTATAAACAGTTTTATTAATACCAAATTCAATCAAGTTGTTTTCTGTATTGATTACTGTTGTGTGTGTGTGTGTGTGTACCTTAACAGGACAGAGATGGCCATGATGAGTTTGACACGCTCACTGCTCCAATTCCTTTCCTTCTTCGGGCTCATCGCTCTGGACGAGGAGGTCTACCAGTACCTGAAGTGAGCTGGGCTCCACTCCCATCCACACACCCTCAGTTCCTACCTCAGCAGGGGCCCCATCCAGCGCAAACACGTCTGGATTTTACATTTCAAAATAAAAAAAGGAACAATGAAGGAAGAGATGACAAAACAAGTGGAAATGAAGTGAAGGTCCCTACCCTCAAAATTGTTGACATGAAGCAATACTTTTTCATTTTATTGTACCCTGCTGACACCATCGTTGATGGACCGAAGTTCAGTCTTAAGTGAATATTTTAACTTTTTATAATTTTTTTTATTCCAGATATATTTTGATTATTAAAAGAAAGACAATTTTGTCAATCAATGCCATTACTTATAATAACTGAAAGTTGCTGTGGTGCACATGCGCTTGTAGCACTGTTCCCATGGGTTGGTGCATAGCCATGGGGGATGTAGCACCATGCTCAAGGTTTATGAAACTGAACATTAATGAGGAAGACATCAGGTAAATACCAAAGCACACTACACAAGACAACACTGCTGTTTCAACACAAGTTTCATTTGCTGCCTAAATTCAATTTTATTACAAAAAAAATGTAACCATGTGATGTACTCTATTTATGCACAATGTGCAATTTCATTTAGCACAATAAAATAAGAAAACAAAAAAACATCTTGACTAATGTGGTTAGTATCCTCTTCTCCAGCAATATCTAACTCTAACAACAAAGGCACATACTACACAATCCCTGTAAAAACTGGGATGGGGAGTATGGTTTTCATTCTTTGTATGGCAGGAACATTGTATATTTACACATAAAGTTAAGTTTGGAAAATATGCTACAACCAGTCCACACAAGAACTGAGGAATGTTTTTTTTTTTATTGGTTTTGTTTACAAAATATTTTATGAAACATGATACAATTAGCTTTTTTTGAGCCTTTGTAAAAAAGACATACAACAAAAACAAAATCATTTAATCTCAAAACATTCTCAGATTGAGTATTAAACAACACTCTTTTTCTAAACTGGTCTGGTGCGGAACTTCACACAAGAATTCTGAAGTGCAGAAGCTCCAGAAATGGGCTTTAGAAGTGAGCTGTAACTCTGTCGACCTCTAGAAGATCCTCCAGAATCTACAAGAGAAGTTTTTTTTTAATTCATTAGCCTGGGTAATACACATATTTAGAGTTAAAGAAAAACAACGAAATGCACGTTTGAGAAAGACTTAATTACAATGTCTGAGGTGGTACCGATCTTCTTGGCCAGCTCACTGCGCTCCATTGTGCTCAAGTACAGGTACTTGTTCAGAAGTTCCCCATCCAGAACGTTACGCACAGGATTCTGAAGCGTCCGTCGGTCTGCGTGCAACATTCTGTCCACACAGGATACAGAAGTCAACTCACTAAAACTTGGACCCTCTGACAGGCAGAGAAATCTATTGAGGTCATTTGGAACTTTGTGAAGATCACTGCTCAGGATAAGATCATACATATAGGAGCTCTTTGTAGTTAGTCACACAGTATGTGTTTGTGTGTGTATGTAAGAGTAGTGTTACAAAGCAAGTTAGGGCCTAGGACGACAAAAAAAAAGTTTGGTAGATTATTTCTATTTTGGTAATAAATAAGACAGAATGCTTCTAAGTTTCTACGTTGTTACATATCTGCACACAGTGTACATAGTATTGTTATGTGTCTGTGTGTAAGAGTAAAAGTAAAAGTGTGTGTGAGCGTGACATGTACCTGAATGCTTTAGGGTTGAGGCCAGCATGGTGAGGCAACATTGTGGTAAGAGCATTCTGCAACATGAGCAGACGGCGGTATGTCTTCTCTTGCATGGGCAACAACAGGCCAATACCGCCATCCAGTGTGGCTGCATGAAAACACACACACACACACACACACACACACAGAATTAGCCATACAAAAACAGAAACCATTGTAAATCCTGGCAAATGTTGACACATGAATCACACAGGTCTGGCAGGCAGCCAGAAACCACATAAGTGTTAAATCCTGCTGCTCATCCTAAAGTTCCCGAACGAGCAAAGTGAGTGGCAAGCACCTGGAGTGCTGAAGGCTTCACCGCAAATACCTGTCATATTAAATCCTACTAATCTTCACCCAGGTGAAAGAGCGCACAGTCAGGGGCGCTGAGGCAGGAGCCAAGGATTTTGGCAACACTTTCAATCCACACATTTGGGCTCATCAACTCTTTTCATACTCCGCACTCTAATGAATGCACATTGAATGTCTAGGAACGCAATGTGCAAAGTCGGCACTGCTTTATTAAGTTATATTAAGTAGTGCCAAATATGTCATAGCCATAGTCAGTTTATTTGTATAGTGCAATTTACAACCTGTGGTTGACTAAAAGGGAAAAACATTTTATGTATTAAAAAATGCAAAAAAAAAAAAATAAGTATATTTCGCAAACCTTAGGAAACGTGAACACATTGTTGAATGCTCGTACTTCCCTTGTTACATGCTTGCATGAACTATTCTGGCAATTGTCTTAGCACGCACTGAGGGTGCACTGCACAGATCATAGCCACCTAACAATCAACCTGTGTGCCAAGTAAGTGTTTTGAGCATGCAAGCCAGTGCAAACTCACCGAACCAGGTGATGTGTTTGTTGTCCCAGGTAAGGGCCTTCTTGCTGCTAGGGTCCAGCGCCCCGCGGCAGGGCATCCTCCACAGGGCATTGACGTGTGCGCCCACGTTAAAGTCCGCCCGACGCAGGAGACGCATGCCCCCAAAGCTCTCCTTTGCTACAGGAGAAAATACAAGGGGACAACACAAATGTAGCCACCTGAGACACGGCCAGGATCGGTTACACAGTCACCTGTGTTCAAGAGTGTGCTGTGGATGCATTGCAAAATGGCCAAAAACAGTCCACTCTTTAGACTGTGAGGAGAAGAAATAAGAAATGAAACATCTCTAAGACAGGAGAGAAATAAGAAATGAAACATCTCTAAGACAGGAGAGATCTGGTGCTCATGATGCTGTACACACCTTCTGGAAGATACATGTAGACCAGCAGATTTTTGTCCCTGTCAGACACTGCAATCAATCAGAGCAAACAGACAGCAGATCAGTTAAAGGAAGAGGCTGGGACATCTGGTGCGGAGTCCCTTGGAAATGAAGTACTATGAACCACAGACTGGGACCATGAAATAGCACATACCAAGGAAGCCTATCTGGTTGTTGTCCACCATGAACTCAATGCTGAACACCTCCAGAGGCTTTGCATCCTGGGAAAAAGCAGGAAGTAGAGGGGAAAAAAGGAGAAAAAAAGTAATGGCTAACATTTACAAAATGTTAAAAATAATGAAGTCAGTCAGTCAGAGTGACATTCAAATTGAAAGAAAAAAAACATGTTTATAAGGTTAATAAGATGCATTGTTTTTTGGCAAACAAGTACTAAATTAGCCTATTTTTATTTCAAAATAACAAAGTTCAGTACAATTCACCTAAGTAGTCAAGCATGTCAAACAACTTCCATTCAACTTTCTGTCCTTGTATAGCCCTGATATTAACGCACTAACCATAATGAATCCATGTAACAAAACACAGGGCACTACAAACGTCAAAAAATAGAACAACTGTTGCATTTTAAATTGAATAGTTTTTCCGCTAACGTTATAATATAAAACTGGCTTAGTTGGCCCTCCTTAGACATTGCAGATCCATGCATCGTAGAAGGTTTACATATTTCAGGCTTGTTTAATGGCAAAACTTTACATTACTTTCTGTAATGTAAAGTTGACATTACAAAACTGGTCATTCACTTTTTGTAATGTAAGGTTGACACTCTTTCAGGCACAGATGTGAGAAAAACAGCCAATGAGAGCCAAACGTTAATGCGCATCAGTGCCCGTAAAGGTCATGCTGTGCAGCATATCATTGTAATGTGATGTGGCAGGCTCGTGTCCCTCTAATGTAAACTGCTTTGAAAACTGACACTGGATTTCCTGGTCTATAAGAATCAGGGGGGATGACGAGCTGCCTGGTCTGTGGACGCTGGTTCCTTACCCTGCTGACTAGCGACAGGGTCTTACTCTCGGGCTGGTAGCGCAGCAGCGAGACGCTCTTCATGACATCAGCGGCCAGGATGAAGTTCTTAATGCTGATCATCTGGTGGATGTACAGCTGGGTGTCGATGAAGGCCATGCCTGTCAGATCGTTGGCCCGCAGGCTCCACAGGAAGATCTGCACAGGGCCATCGGAAGGCCAGGTGGAGGGATGGGTGGAGAGAGAGAGAGAGAGAGAGATAAAAAGGGAGGGTTGTGAAATTAGCAGATTGGCGTGTATTCGTGTGTCACTTTTCAACAGGGCTTGAGTGTGTGAGCAGTCCCGTACTTTCTGTCCGATGGCAGACACCAGGTAGCCACTGCAGTGGCAGAGGGCCGTCACTGGGCCCTTCTGCTCCTTCTCATACAGCACCTTAAACTTGTTTTTGGTCAGGGGCTGGCCTGGCTCTGGCACCACCTCAATCACATCCAGGATCAGAATCTACACACACACACACACACAATAAATAAAGGGAACAGCAGGAACAGAATGAAATATCATATTATGTAGAAAGGCCATTGAGTCCATCTAGCATAATGACAAACTACATAATGGCTATGAAAATAATGCACTAAATAGAAAAAACGTTCATTTGATACCCTCGCTATATGTAAGAGTGAGAGAGAGTGTGTTTGTGTGTTTGTATGAGAGAGAGACTCACTCTCCCCCTGCAGGTGACCTCCTCCCCCTGCATGAGACAGGTCCCCAAAGCCACGTAGCCCTTCAGACCAGACACCGTCTCCAGACTCTTCAGGGCCACAGTCTTCATGCAGGTCACATGTTCCCACTCCTCCAGATCAATACTAAACACACACACACACACACATACACACACAGAGATCATATATCAACTGCACAGATTAAGTACACAGATCAATACAAGTAGTACACAGTTATATAATGTAGAGAAACACAAGAGACAAGCGCTGACAGGGCAAAATCTTACCGTGTGTTTGGGATGGCCTCCCAGCTGACGGGAGAGATGAGCTGCACAGAGAACTTTTCCTGCTGAGGGTTGATGTACCGGTCATCTGCAAGCAAGCACGCACGC
>JAGFZM010000254.1:22286-90897 GCA_017657215.1 Limnothrissa miodon | reverse complement strand
TGTGTGTGTGTGTGTGTGTGTGTGTACTGTATGTGCATTTGGGGGAGTGGCATGCCCCTGTGCCTTGGGTGTTTTAAAGGCTTCTCCCACGGTCTTTGAGGGAGCCCAGGTAAACCCAGCCTTGCTCTCGCACACACACTCAACCTGCGGCAGATGAGCCTCACCGCCGCAGGTTTCTGTGCAGTGCTCTCTCTGACTCCTGCCCACACACAAACACAAAACAGACGCACACGCACACCCGAGCAGGCATGCACACACGCACGCACGCACGCACACACGCACGCACGCATGCACAAACTTACCTGGAGGACAGAGAGAGCACCGTTCTTGCCATAGCCAGAACATACCACTACTTCAAGGTCAGGCTCTGGGTTGCTTTGGAACTGTGAGGAGGCAAACAAGTATTTAACACAAAATCTGCATACGCACACACACCCCTCATTTGAATCAAGTATTACAGATAAACCAATCACAGTGACAGACTCAGAAGCAAACAAATACCTCTTCTGATAGGAAGGCAGGCTCGCCCATAGAGGCATTGGCGCAGGGTCCGATGTTTAAAATGCTGTCACACACCTGAGAGATATAGGACAGTCATTCACTCAAACATGAGCTAGAGTTTACTTTATCGCTTTCTCTTGAATTGCCTCCACATGTCGGCCTATTCCGCTCTGTGTATTCAACTGACAACCGCTAACTCCTTTTTGGACGCTGTATGACTGTGAACCCGCTGTTTACTCTCTCCGTCACCACGGTGATGACCATAAAGCCATGTTTATCCAGTAGTGTAAGCATATTACTATTAAATAATTAATAGTACATTTTTGAGCTTCACTTCAATGGGTAGAATCAGACATGTATTCAATTAAACCTCTTAATACAATTTCACAATTCAGTACAATAGGACCCACCAACCAGATGTTTTGGATATCTCTTTTCATTTTGATAGGGTCTTGGTAATCCCAAATAGATGCTAAGACGGTTAGTATGGCAGTCGAATAAAGGGACTTGCCTTAGAAGGACTAAAGAACCTTAGAAGCACAGAGCAATGAATACAGTTAAGTAAGATACTGGCTCTACCTCAAAAGAGTAGGTGGCTAGCTGAGTGCCCGACTGGGCTTCGCTACCGTACACCTCAATCTCATCCAGTTCATCTGGCATGGACGCCTTAGCTGTAGGAAGGCAAAACCACATTATCGTTGTTAAATATATTGTGTCTCTCTTGCTTGCATATACGCACACACTCAGGCGTAATCACACACACTATTGGTATGTACCTGTCCAATTGGCAGTAGAATCCATGCGCTTCTTCTTAGAAGGTGGCTCCTCCTGAAAGCCAACAGACAACAAAATACTTTAGACAGTCCAAACTAGATTTGAATTTGAAAGTTAAAAGCTATTTGCAGGAGCTTAAGCCACGCCTCCTATGATTCATCTTTACAATGCAAACAGTCTAAATGAGTTCCGCATGAGGAGAGGGGGCACTTACCGCTTTATCCTTCTCCTTTTCTTTGTCTTTCTCCTTGTCTTTTTCCTTGTCCTCGTCCATGGGAGCCTCTTGCAGTTTCTCGGTGTACTTCAGCAGTAGGGAGTTGCCCAGCCGGGAGCCCAGGAACAGGTAACCAGGCTCCATGGTCATCATCTGAGGAAGAGGAAGAAGAGGCGTTTAGTCCCTGTTGACTCTCTCAACAGGCAGAATGGTCCTTTTAAAGAGAGGCCAAAGCGTTCAGGGCCTCGCAACAACACAGCAACCAAGGATCAGAAGGCCAACATCGTAGCCAATCAACCAGAAAGATTCAGGTTTCCCAGTCAGGGCTAGGAGGCTCTTTCAAATGTCAGAGAGGGAGGTTTAGCATCTGTTCCACAGTGCTAGTACATGCAGGGCCAATCAGTAGGATATGATGGAGGGAAAGAGAGGGTGAAAACAGAAGTTGAGAAAGAGAGGGAGCAAAACAAAGAGGAGGAGAGACTTACACAGGTGGTGAGCACGCTGGCGGCCGCCTTGTCAAAGTGGAACGAGCGCACGCTCCTCATGCCGTCAGTGATGAGGGTCAAAACATAACTGCACACACATACAGATACACAGATTATGAGCCAAACTGACAACTAGTGAGATTTGTGTTGTGTTTTTGTGGCTGAGTAATAGATTCACTCACATCTCTCCACCTTTAAGGGAGATGACCATCTTGTCTGAGGCAATGAAGGTGGCTTGAGAACAGTCCAGTGTGATTCTCACCTCCTCCTGAACCTCTGCAGAAACACACACACACACACACACACACGTTACTGACCAGCATTAGCTGAGTAATGATTCATTCAATGATTCAGTATTAATAAAACATTTCAAACTTGAACTGTTCTAAAGAAGAGTGCTAGGAAGTAGAGCTGTTATTTCTGGCAACCTATTGACTGGTCCATATTAACGCTAATATGGACGCCAAACCTAAATAGTTTTGGATGCTGAGTGTTTCACCATTAGCATCATTACATCATTAACATCATTACATTTATGGGCCACTCTTCTGTCCTCGCTCTGGTGAAACATGATCTTTTTTTCACTGTTTTTGTCAGATAGTTTGTTAAATAAGTCAGCTAACTACCCATCAATTTTTATATATTTCTTTTTTAAGTGCTGATGTATGGGTAGTAGTCTCCTCACTCAAAGGAAAGGCCGTGGTCCCGTTGGTCTGGCTGTTGAGGGAGACACCATATGGGGGAACACTCTGGTTCAGGTAAAGTAAGGAGTTCACAGCGAATACAACCACCCCGCCTGTACACAAACACACAAACAAAAGCAATGGGTTAGCACCATTTTCAGAACAGTACCAATAACGTTGACACATATAACAGTTCTTCATAGTCAACTGAGGGTTAAAAAAAATTCAATGAGGGATTTCCCAAGAAAGATGAGGGAAAGACAGTATTTCTTTACCCTAAGGGACAAAATAGAATAGACACACACCAATTGGCTTGGGCACTGGCATGACCTGTGTGCAGTCAAAGGGCAGGTTGCTAAGTGACCAGATGACGGGGTGCACCTTCTGCATGATGTTGAGGGAGATGGCCACAATGCTGCACGTGTCCTGACGTACCGCCACCCGCCTGTCAAACAGTACACATCACCACAAACATCACTGACTGGACATTATACAGCACATTAGCCATGTATAACAGGGCCCTGCTGGCCTATTTACAGATGTGCAGTACATCTATCCTGCCTGTCTAAACCTCACCAGGCCAGTAATTCACACATTCTTTGTTCATCTTTTTAAACATTTGTGTGTCTTTCTTCCTTTGATGGTTTGACCCTTTCCCAAATACAATAGGCAAATAAAGTTACCCAGGCCAGGTCTGGTTGGGTTCGTAGAGGATGAGGAGAGTGGGCTCATAGTAGCCGTGCAGGAACTTCATGTCAATAATATTGAGCAGCTTCTCATCAAGCTCTCGCACATCAATAATGTAACTGGGGAGAAAACTGGATTTCTGTCTGTAGAGGCAAAAACAAAGTGAGAGATGTAACACATATATACACTAACTTAAACACATCACTCATGCATTCAATATGGAATATAAGTATCATATAATTTAATAGATCACATTTGCATCGCAATTTCATGACACAAGTTGCTCTGAAAGATGAACCAACCCCTCTCCAACAATTCCTTCCTGCTCATCTGTCAAGGTGTCCTTTCTGAAGGGGAGCACCACCAGCCTGGTGCCGTAAACCAGCATTACTGCACAGCGATTCTCTGGGTCTACGCGCACTATAGGGATGTGTACATTCTGGACAAAGCCATCCTGAACACACAAACAACCAACCAAAAGAATTTTATTCTGTTTGCCACCATTCAGAGCTTTGTTCACTTTGACACCTTCATTAAAAACAAATAATATTGCAACTTAAAAATTTCCCCAATGTTACTTTACGGTTAATCAATGAAAATGGGGAGAAGAATGTATCCAGGCTTACAGGCAACGCCTGTTACTTCCACTCACATTTCACTCCAGTACAGACAAATCTCTCATTAATTTAGTAAGTAAAAAATGTGAAAGTGGTTAAAGGCAGCAGGGTAAGAAAGAAAAATGTGCAGAGTACCCTAAGTTCAGGCTCCTCAAAATAATGAAGGGAGAGAGTCTTTAGGTCATGGGTCCCTGGGTCATACTCCACGACTGACAACTGAGGACATAAAGTATGTCAACACATTAGGATAAAAGTTTAAGTTCTAATATTCAGCATCACCAAGTCATGTCAGTCATGACAGAGTGTGTAATGTGATGACAGTGTGTTGACTTACCTTTGCATCTTTAAAACTGAGAAGAAGGGCATCTCTGCTTGCACCAACCAACTGGACACTTGCCATGGACATAACATTTCCAAAAAGAGAGAAGGAAGCAACCTGCTCCAGTTTCTCTTTACGACTCTTGACATCTAGATAGTAAATCACATTTTACATTCATCTTACAACTTAACTGAATGGTTCTCAGGTGGAGTCTGTACATCTTTTTTTTTTTTACTTTATTCAAGCCCCTTGAAGTGGAGGGGGAAAAAAGAAAATATAGATAAATTATCTGCACACTAACCTGAGGTCCTTTCTGTTTTGCTGGTATTCTGAAATTCAAGGTACAAGCAACAAATAATTAGACCTAATCGTTCTAATCTTAGATTGAGCACGTTTGAAATAAAGGATTAACAAAAAATTGCAACTCACCTCCACATCGTGAATAATACGGTAAACATAAAGCTGTGACGTGCCCGCTACCACCAAGTTTTTCTCTTCACTAGATATGAAGTTACAGTAAACAGAGAATTCCACTGCCGTAGGAGAGTGCGCCTGACGGTACACCGCATACATCCTCCTGGCTCACTGTAAGCACTGTAAGTATGGATAACAGAATGCCTCTGATTCATCATTCGGCAAAATCATAGTTTAACTTACAACTAAAAACTGTTTGTCCAGTGTGCACATACAGTATATAAGTATGTAAGTGTGTACTTCTACTTTGCATAACGTCCACTGGCTTATTGTTTGTTGAACGACGAATTCAACAAGCTAAAATGAAACCCAAGCTATAATGAAATCCAAGGTAATGCTAGCAAAATTAGCCAGCCAGTTGTCAGTGAATGATGTTACAACCAGTATAACTTTACAAAGTAACCTTAGGTCAGGCGATGCTCATACACTCCTACTAGAACACTTTATTAAAACAGATCAAAGCTGGGCCTATCCACCCCCTGCATGCTAGTAGCCTTGATTAGCGGTGACTTCAAGTCTGCATGGTAACGTTAGCTTGGTGCAATGGCCCAGTCCAGACACTGAACTGCAGATATGTGCGCCGTACCTATCAATGAACTTTAATGTTCCCAAACAACAATATCCCGTAGGTAATTTCACATCAACATTGCTTTCGAAGTCGACTTTACATTATTAGGTGAATGAATTGGTTGATCACTTCGCTTCTCCGCTTCCATTCATCACATATCCCACAATGCCATACGTTGCACTCTCCAAATACGACCGTTAGGGAAACAATAGATTCAAAAGAAGTGTTCCTATTAGAGCGGAGGATTCAGGAGAACGCAATCATAGTTCTGATTAAAAACTTGACCTGACATTTGAAAAACACATGTGCAGAAAATAACCGCATAAAGCATAAAGTGATGTGGTATCGATGCTTTTATTTAAAAGCCTTTATCATTTTGATGAACTAAATAAAACATAATGCACAAATACATACATTTACCTGAAACCCATATTAACCAAAATCCTTAGGCTGACTATCTTCATCCACATACAGGCACAAAAACAAAACATGTTTTATGCAATTAAGTCTGTGTATGAACTACATAGATCATATATACCGCAGAAAATCAAGGATAGGATAAGATTAGTAGCCTGCAGGGTGCGTGCTTAAGTGATTAATTTGATAAACAGACCTGATCTTGAATGCTAATTGCTATCTTCCTAAAAAAGGAATCATGTGATAAAATAATAAAATGTAGCTGAAAGCCCTTTCCATAGACACAACAGTCTGAGTCATTATTCAGCTATAGATCTTCTGACATGTGACAAGATACTGTGGATATGCTTGAGTATCATTAAAGATGACAAACAATGTTGGTAATGTTAGATTATCTGTCACACTGTCATATCTCAGGGGTATTTGGGAGCTTTCTTTCAGTGGTGCGGTTTTCATCTCATGCTTTCCAATAGTATAGTCTCCTGTGAGGACTTTGGCCATAAATATAAATTTGTGTCCATCAGCATTTGGGGGAGAGTATGTGTCTGAGACAGAAAGTGCAGAGTTCACAGCAAAGTAGACTCCCTGACCATACACTGTGGCTGTAAAAGAAAAAATGAGTTATATTAGTGATATTATTATTCACAGATACAGTGTGTCATAAAGCAGGCTAATATAAGCAAATTAAAACCAATAAAAATACATTAATGACAGATCTAAGTCTCTATAAAAGAAACATGACTATTTGACTTCTGGTTTTGTGAGGACATTCACAAAATGTAATGCTACTTTTAAACTGTGTTTTTAAACAGATCCATTGCCGACTCCAGAGGTTTAAAAACGCTGAATTTTATTTTCTACCATTTAGTTTTCATTTTTGTTTGTTTATCTCTGTCCCACAAATAGTATTAAACTTTGTTTTGCTTCTCCTGTTCCCAAACAACGCAGCAGCTAATCAGCTGCTTGAAAGTTCAGAGAGTGGGACTACATTGTGTTTGTGTGCATGTCTGCTGTCAAGAAATTCAATGCTCTATCATTTTGCAAAAAAAGAATGTTGATTACATTCAATTCAATGGAAAATGCAGGGGGATTATTAGCTCAAGACGTATATCGTGGTATAGCATGGAATATCATCACTCCTAGTCATGGACAAAATGAGTGTCCTCCAAACAGAAATTGTTAAATAGTTTGACTCAACCTAACTTGAACTTAGGTGAAGTGTATTAGATGGTTTGAAATGTAATGAAAACAAACCATTTTTCCCACAGAAACTCCTGTTGAAGCCATGGACGCAGATTTCCTTCACACTGGTCTCACTGGTACCATGGAAGAGTGTGCGTTCCACCTGCAGAGAAGTAGAGTTCTGGTCCATGCTGGCTTTCTTCAGCTTGTACTGGTTGTGCAGCAGTGAGTTCATCAGCTTCTCCACCTACAAGATGGTTCTTGCATTAGATCATCAGCATATAGTTTAAGGGCTTTTGTGAAGTTGCATTGAATTTTTTGTTGGTTTGAGTAAAAGAAAACCTAAAATCAGATATAGATATTCTAAATTGTAAATACAAAAACTCAAAACAAGTCAATTTACTTGTATTACTACTGTAATTATAAAACGGTGTTTCATTTCTGATTCTATGACAGATGCCTACTTTAACAATCTTGATTTTGTTGTGGGAATCCTGGATGGTGTCATAGAACTCTCTCACCACGTCTTCGAACTCGTCCGAGTTCTCATCCACTAGGCAAACATCAGGAAGGCTGGACAGGAGACTGAGCTCTTCCTCTGAGACAGAACACAGGCGTCAACACGTACTTTTGGCAGTTTCATGTTAAGAGCAACTGTTGAAAGCTATTATGTTTACAGTAGATTACAGACATCCCTACCTGGAACAACTGCAGTAAGGCCCGCCGAATCGACCAATTTCCTGGAAATGCACACAGACATCCCAGATGCTACATTAATCTCCTGCATTTTCTCAAAGTCAATGACATGAGGTTGATGATCAAAGAGAATTTCAGTTTTCTTCAGTTTCATCTTCCATGCATTTTCAAGGTAAACCGTGACCTTGGGAGGATATGGTATGTCAGTCGCAGCTGACCCTTGTACGTGCCACACCCACTGCACTGTCTTCAGGATCTCTGTGTCCGATATTGTGTTGCCAATCCTCCTCGCAAAGTCTTTAACAGTTGGCACTGCTTCTGTGACAAAGTCCTTAAAGCCGGAGATTATGGCTGTGGTTCCCTCAACACGTATTTCCACAGCATGCTTCCTCCTGATGAGATCCAGGCACTTCTGGTAGTGGGCTGTCAAGTTCTTCAAGTTTCTGCTCTCCACCTTCTCCTCACACTGCCTCAGGCTCGCTTTTTTCCCCAGGGCGATGTCAGTGCGGATAAGGTCATGGTCATAGCCGGCGAACACAAAGATCTCTGCAATGTTTGCCGCCTGAATGGTGTCCTGCAGAGAGGCCTCCATGGCCTGCTTCAGCTGGGACTCTTCACTGACTGGGTTGACCCCAGCATTAGCAGCTCTAAAGTCCTGCAAAGAGAGTGCCAGAGCTTTCTGTAACTCATCCTCATCGTCCTCCTCTGTGATGGCCATCCTGGTGCTCTCCATTGAATACTGGATGGCGAGAGACAGTCGTGCATTCTCATCCAAGCTGGAAGCATCCATATCTTTCAGGGACAACTGCCTAGCCAGGCCAACCTCAGCATCCTCAGACCCAGTCAGAGAAAGGGCCTGGGGGCTTTCCTCAGTGTTCATGGCTGATGCATCTGTGCCATCAAGGGTTTCGCCTCCACAGGCTGTGTAAATGTCCTCTTCAGACATGTTTTGTGATATAAGGCTACCAGGTCCGTCAGACTGGTTGTCATCAATAGCAGACAAAAGCTGCTTGGCCTCTTCTATGCGAGCTGAATACACAATCAATTAAAAATTAGAAACAAAATTGTGATTGAGATATTTCAAATGTATTCAATGTCACACAGAACACTTACATCTCTCCATCAATTGATGAACATCAAGGTCAGCAGGCTTGGAAATGGAAACTGAGGCATCTGAATTCCTTTCAAAGTTCTCCTGGCCAATTAATTTCCAACCAGACAAAAAGATATCCTAATGACCAAAGACAGGACATAAACAAATTATAAAGACAAATAAGCATTGCATTTACATCTCCATTATAGAACTCGATCCCAAATATTAGAAGCTCATAATATAAATGAGTAAATAAACTATTAGCCATTAATGACTTAGTCATTCTAAATATTTATTGCACCTTTATCTATTTCTATCGAAATTTAGAGTTGCCTAGACATACTCGATCGGTAGCATGTCAGGCTACAGTAGCTATTGTGTGCAGAGTCAGTTTGAAAGGCAACCGCTGATTCCACCGTTTGGATTGAGCCTGATCTATTGGTTCTGGCCAGCTTATGACACATGAAAAATTAAGTTTGTTCACCTCATCCTTCAGGGGCTCCCAGTGGACCTTGTCCATGCTGATGTACACCTGGAACTTGGCCTGCATCTCCGCCAGGATGCTGGAACCCTCCTGCTCCACCAGGAAGCGGGCCGCACCAGGTTGCCTCACAGTGATAGTCCTGGTACAGATGGAGTCCACCACACTACGCAGGAGCTCCTCAGCCATTTGACACTCTGCTGCTTTACCACTGATCTGGAAACAGCAGAGGTTTGTGGAAGAGAACATAAACATGAATCATGATGTACAAACAGATCACAAATTTAAAGAATCTTCAGATTCAGAAGTAAATAATATTTTGTAATTGAACAAGGCCTTTAATCATGGTTAACAAGAACTTACTGTTAGTCCATCCCCTGTTTCCAGAGGGAACAAGGTAACCTGGTCAATATCAGCCAGGAGCTGCTCACAGTGGATTTGCAAATACTTTAACTTGCCAGGTTCCATAGAGATCACTGTTTCCCTGTGGATGGGCGTGACAAGAAACTGCTTCACTTTGGCCTGGGCCTCCTCCTCCATGCCTTTCAGGGTCACCACACTGATCTTTGCTCCTTCCTCCACTACACTGGCTGAACAGAGGCTCAGGGTCTGGAGAAAGGTGCACCATTCTTGACAGTATAGATTGCACTCATAGTCTTTCAGCACTGGTATTCTCACCTCGGAGACAAGAGACTTGATAGACTCGCATGCCTGGTTCACCATCCTGGATGGAACACATGTCACCAACACCACGCTGTCTGTCACAGCATAAGACAACAGAAGACCCTGATCTTCCAATGTCTGAAGGACCCTGGCTTTGATGTCCTCTCTTGCCAAAAACTCTGCCTTCTGTGGTTCAAAGGACAAAGTAGACTGAGCAATTCCACTCAAGAACTCTAAGACTGAGCTCTTCAGGCCATCCAGCCCAGGCTGATCGGGTGCTGATATCAATACGGAGTCTTTGGTGATTCTCAGTGAAGAGCCAGGATGTGCCATTTGCAGCTTCCGTAGTCTACCACTAGCCTCTAAGAGAGACAGTTTAACGGAGTCGGAGATGGTGATGCTACCGTTTACAGGTCCAGCGTTCAGCCTCAGAACAGGCTTAGGTTTAGTGCTGGGTGCTGCTACTTCTGCAGAGGCAGCAGCTGCAACTCGAACTGGTGCTTTCACCATTTCATCTGCCTCAACTGCTATACTACCACAGCCTATTGCTTGGGCTCCGTCCATACTAGGAGGTCCTGATGAGGTGGGGGAGGCACTGGCCAAGCTGGTTGTGATTGTCTGTGGGCTGAACTGTGCATGGGCAACAACTAGTGGATATGCTTGTGGGGTAAGACTGGCTGGGGATTTAGACTGGGGTGCGACAACAGGCGTTGGATCTATCTCCATGGGAACAGAACCAGAGGTTCCATTAAGGTGGGGACTGGATGGAGGACTGCTCTCCAACACAAGAAAGCTGAAATAAGGCTTCACATTTAATTCAGAATTTTCCAGTGTGTGGGTACTTGTGACAACTTTGTCCACAGCTGTAAACAGAACACATGTACAGACATACACATTATCAAATGATTCTACAGTATTCCAAACCTACAATTACAAACAGTATCAAAAGGCTGAAAGGCATGAAGAATCTCACAATCCAAGTATGACCATTTGTCTTACATTCAAAGTCTTGGAAAAAGACTCTGGCGATTCCCTCTGCCATCATTTTGACATTGGTCACCTCCCCACCCCCACCACGATTGCTCTCGAAATACAAGCTCAGCATTTCCTCTGTGGTGTTTGGGTGAAGGTTCTCTACCAAGATGGAGTTTGGGCGTTCCACCCTCTGCAGGTTGAGTTTGGCCTTATCCAGATGTCTCCCGGAGACTCTGGCAGAGATGCTCTGAAAATCTGGTGTTTGTTAGTTGGAAGAAACACAAGTATATTTATATAATTGGTATAGGGTATTACAGCCATTTAGTATTACAGTATCACAGTCATTTAGTCATCATACACCTCTACTAAGTATTGAAAACATAAGAAAGTTTAGACAATCTGTAGAGGGTTAGCAAAACCAGCTAACCTCTAGGGGCAGAACATTTATTATGTCAGCACTGGCCAAACATAACACTCTCTGCACACAAATATTCACTCTAATTCACATATAAAGCCATTATTTGAAATAATATTGTTGTCATGCAACACAGGCCATGGGGTAGTACTGTTAATGCTTTGAGTAACTGAATAGACCAAATAGTATGCAATGATTAACCTTCAGAGAGGGGCTGGAGTAACTGTATTAAGACAGAGTTCTTCGCTGGTGAGGGAAAGAGCCTGTATTCTTCATCCTCCACATCAAAAACATTTTCCACATAGAGTGCTACCAGCTCAGTGGTACTATTAGGGTTCAGACCCTGCAATAGGAACCTTTGAGGATCGCATGGGGGTTTACGCTGAACGTTCAAGGTGACCCCATTAAGGGTATGGGAAGGTTTTGAGAAAACTCTTGCAGCAACTGTTAACAAATCACAAAGAATGAAAACCAATTACAACAAAAACAAACGTTACCTGTAGAAAATGAAAAGATTGACAGCTTTAGATTGGTAATCAAGATAACATAGATACCACCAACCTTCAGCATCTTCAAATACAATCGTGGCCTTCCCTCCCTCTCTGTCAAAGGAAGTAATTGCACCTCCCCCTGACCGTTTGTTCTCAAAGTAAAGTTGAAGAAGATCATCCTCAATAGTGGACGGAATGTTGATCACTTCTAAGATTCTTTCCTCCAGGCTGTCATCTCCCATTCTGATGAATAAAAAGCAAAAAATGTAGTCTTGTAGATTTGGCCTTGCAGTGAAAAGCAGGGTTCCTACACCTTGGTTAACATTAAATTCAAGGACTTTTCAAGGACTTTCCAGGACCAATTTTCTTAAATTCAAGGACCACACAGGGTGGCATTACCTACTGCTACTACTGAATTAGCTTGGCTTCCACGGCTTCCCACTTTTTTGGGAACAGAAATGCTCTATAACGGCAGCATGGCCAGACTGACTGCTTGCGAAATTGAATGTAGTGTCACAGGAAGTATGGGCGGGCCCAGGCTACTGCTGAATATATCAATTAACAATTATAATAATATTTTTAGTTTACACTCATGTCCACAATACATGCTTTGTCATGCATTTAGTTCTATATCATTTCACAGAAGTATTTGCATGGTGGGGTGTGATCTGCCCCTCCCCAGAAAATTAGGAAAGTAGATCCTTTCCTGCATTCGAGTGCGTTTAAAAAGGTTACAGCTTACTTACTTACCTTACTAAGAGGTAGGCTAAACTAGCTAGATGGCTTCAGTTCAGAGCACCCAAGTAGTCAAAGATATTTTTTGATATACCGGCAGTAAATAAGCTTGTGTAGAAGGTAGTGTCCATGCATACATGCATAGACTAATTGTGGCAGTGGCCTCGGGTATAACTTCATATCATACACATTGCTCAGCTCAGGTTACTGAACACAAGCTATATTATTTTGTTATTTTAGGTTGTGCTTTGCTATATATATATATATATATATATATATATATATGGAACTGGGGGATTAATCCCCCAAATTTTGTAGATGGCTCTTGCATTCTTATAGATACTTCACTTTTATCTGCAGAGTACTAAAGTCTTTAGTATTGACCACGCATTATTTACCGTCACTTGTTTTTGCACTCAGTTTAGTCAAACTTTTTATCTTGATGTCTTAATGTACATTAGGTTGTGGTAGAAAGTAGGCTACACCACACAAACTGGTAGTGGCAAAATAATGACACATGCAAAATGGATGCAAAACTGCCAAACCAAAGATATTCAAGGACAGTATCTTTTTATGCCCATTTTCAAAAACTTTCCAGGGCCTTGAACTTATGTTTTCAAAATCACAAACGTTCAAGGATTTCAAGGACCCGTGGGAACCCTGGAAAAGTCAAGCAACTGCTGATCAATATTACATCATTATTCAGTGTACCCAACCCAACTATTAAAGGTGCTCTAAGCGATGTGACACGTTTTTAGGACTAAAACGTGTTGTTACATACAGCAAACATCTCCTCACAATCTGCTAGCTGCCTGTCCCCTGAACACACTGTAAAAAAACGCGGTCTCTGTAGACAGCCCAGGCTCCACAAACGGCAACATAACACAGTGGGCAAACCTAGCATAACAAACGAAAACGAAACATAACAGTGTTCCAGCCAATAAACGACAAGGTTCATGAGTCTTTCGGGAGGCATGGGAGGGAGGGGGAGGAGTAAGCTAACTTATAACGCTTGAACCCTCTCTGGAGCTATCGTCCGTTTTGTTTGACAATACTTCGAACGTCAACAAGAAGTGACGTGAGTCACCAGTAGGCCTACCCTGTAAATTAAAATAAAAAAACAAATAACGAAATGGATGATTATTTAGCACACATTGAATGTTTGGGTTGAACATCAAAGTTGTAACGTTAACTTGCCCAAACTGATATAGCCATAACTGATATCAGTGCTTGCAATGCATAACGTAAGCTATAATTCGTGCGCTGTTGATGTTAGTTTGTACTTTCATACTGCAACTAAACCAGGTTGTCGTGACAGTATCATTTAGCCTACTATTTTTAAAATGCACATGATAGTCTATATTCTACAAGCGTTGGCTACATGGGCGGTCAAGACATCAGTATTTTTTTCATAAACATTCATAAACCGTTTTAATAACAGAAGTATAAATAAAACATTAACAGTATGTTTTTTTCTCACCATTAACGAATGATTTTACCTATGTCTTGCCTGTCCAACGACTTAGTCCCAGCTGGATAAGTTATTTCATCAAAACAGAAACCGAAACATGCACACACCTAGCAAGACGGCAAGATTAATAGCTCTAACAGAATTGCGCGTTTTTTGCTATCTTTATCATTTAAACATGAAGTATCAATGTATCCAAATATCAAAATATCAAAATGATGTCTTTCAGTCGTTTACCGTTTTACTAAACTCACCTGAGTTTGGACTTCTTTCGTTCATATCATGACGAGTGTTTTCATGCCTTCTTACTTCCTGGTTCCTGAAACAGTCAGTGCAAGGTTCACGTGGGTCCCCAAGCTGCGCAAGGCGTGCAGTTTTACCAGTTTACGCACAACAGCTAGATAATATGTCTAGTAAAATATCGGCTGATAATAAGAGAGCGAATATATGATTCGTTTAGGTGTTTTTGGAGGAAACTACATCCTAAAAAATAAACTACAATTATTTAAACAGAAATGTAGTTAAAATAAGTTAAAATAACTGTAACACCGTGGGCCTATGAAATTATTAATTTTCTCCAGTATAGGTCTCGGCCTATGCCTAAACGCGTTAGCCACAGGCATGTGCGCTTAGCTAAAAGAAAATAATGCATATTTTAATCGTTACAACAGTTTATCATTGCCAGATCGTACCAGTAGGTGTCAGTGGTATGATTGCAGATCTAGTGCTCTTTACATATACTGAACAGCCCTTACAGAATCTTACGAGTTATGAAAAAAGCCTGATTTCTGATGCGCCGTCTTGTCTAACTTTTGTGCCTCATTCATCTAGGTCTATAACATGTTACATCTATCTAGACGAACATGCCCTGCTTTCTCAGTTAAGTGTAAAAACTGCAAAAAATAATTTTAAGTGTGGCCTGCTTGAGATAGAGAACCTTTGTAGATCATAACCACACCTAAACCTGTAGCATTCAACAGTTAATTCCCCCACATCATTTTCCCTACAGACCTTAACACATCTAAAAATCACTACTACAAAAATGCTACTGACAAGAAGTGTACAACATGCTAGATAATTTCAGTGATCTAAAAATAGGGTATGGCATCTCCTCTTCGACTGTATGTTCCTTAAAGTACAAACTGAACCAACCACTTCATTCCAATTCGAATGGCTTCCTGTAAGATACAGGATTTAACCACAACTTCCTGAACACATGAATATACTCATAGTATTGTCAGTTTCAAATTTGGACTCAAGAACACTCTCAAATGCTCCCCACTTACAACTATCTTTAACTTATGTTCCTGATTTTATGCTTTTATTTTATTGTGTAGCATATGGTGTGCTTTCCCTTTGTGATCATTACATTACATAGACCTAGCCTTCACTTTACATTAATGACTTTGCATAGTTTCATTATTTGTGATCTTCTTATCTCGATTCGGCAGTGAGTATATATATTCTGTTTTGGGAAATGCTCTAAAACGGCAGATTTGCCAGACTGACTTGCTCGTGAAATTGAATGTAGCGTCGCAGGAAGTATGGGTGGCCCCAGGCTACAATTTTTCATGAATGAGCCCAATCATGAGGCAGGTTTATGAGGAGACATTTTCAAGAGTTTCAAATACGGTATTTAAAATGACCATGAGATGGTGCCAAATGATTTCTGTAAGAGAAAACACTGATTTTGTCATATGATATTATTGAACTGTTGACTGTATAGTTCAAAAAATGACACCAGATGTTTTCATCTCTCACAGAGGGAATTAAGATCAGTATGTGTCACAGATGGTCTTTGCAGTGGCTTAAGATTTATGATTCAAATACTTCACTTTATTACATTCCATTGAAATGTGGGGAGGCCTAAGTGCTGCCAGATGGTATAGGTGGGTTTGCTCGAAGTGTCACTGATCAATCATGGGAGATGCTTGTATGTATAACAGCCTTCTGCCCACTGGTATTCACTACTTTATCTAGCGCTAATGAGGAGAGCTAATGCTAAACATACCCAAGACCATTTAGCAGACACTGCTGGCTCCCACCAGACTTCCTTTGTTCACCTTGTTTGTTTTGTTTGTATTTGTATAGATTTCTGCATTTCTGCATTATAGTGTATCTGAGTGCACTTTGCACAGTATTCATGCATTTGATTATTATTAGTATAAATTAAACTGTGAGACTTTGCAGGATTTGCTCACGTTGCAGCCAGCTACCTCCGCCAATCTCTGTGTGTTAGTAGTGTTCGATATAGTGCAGGATCTGTGACACGCCTGGCTCGCACCATGATGTGTTTTCCTCTTTATTCTAAACTAAATGCACGTAATTAGGATAACATAGGCTATGACAGACATACTTTTTCTTATCATATTGATGCCAGGTCTTGTAAAACACAGCACAATATCAACACAACTTCTTGTATGATTAAATCATAATTAAATTATTGTAATGTTCTTTTGACTGGACTCCCTGTATGTGAAGAAAAACTTTTGCAGATGATTCAGAAGCCAGCGGCACATTTGATCTTTACTCAGTCTAAAAGAACATGTCACTCTGCTATTAGTTTCCCTGCATCGGCTTCCTATTTTAAATTCAAATCTCTTACACTGACATTCAGGACCCTTACCGAATCTGCTCTATCCTATTTCAATTATCTAATCCTACCCATTGCATCTCTCATGTAATGAACATTTGCTATGTTGACTGACAAAAAAATGGCACGAGGTCCCAGTCAAGTCTTTGGTACCATATTGGAATGAATACACGTAGGATAGTCATATGTTTGTCTGACAGCTCTTAAAGATTTTTAAAAGATGTTTAAATACACATTTCTTAACTTCATTAGGTTAGTTGTTTAATTAACCCTAACCCTATGTTACCATTACGATGTTAGATATATCACCTGCATTTATTTGTCATTTGTTTATTCATCGTAATGTCTAGAGCTGCATTACAGAACATGGGTTGAGCCGTGCAACATAATTCGAATATATTTAGATCAGTTGTTTCTTTATGTGCAATGTGTTGAGCTGTGTGGAAATTAATTTTTAACAGTTTTGAGGAGGCCCCAGTAAAAACCAAAATGATTTGTGGGGTTAGAAAATATATGTAATTTTAATGTTTTTCTTTCAAACAAACAATTTTAAATATAATTTCATGTGAATAGGCATGATATAATGAATTAAATGATGATGCTTCACTGACTTATCAAATATAGAAAACTGAGGATATTTAAAGGCACAGTACAACTTTGCCTATAAAACATATAAGTACTAAATGAAATAAGGCACTTCATTTAGTTAAGCACTTATCAGTCTGTAATTCCAAGACAGACATTTGGTTCTTCAAAAATGTGCCTTGCTCACTGAGTGGTGTAGCCTACTTGATGGGTTTGCTGTACATTCTTATACCCATCATCAATGCTTCATTTCAATGAAAGAAGAGATTTCTGACGGAGAGCTGTGAACATGACGGAACATTACAGAACTGTATTGTAGCACACCATCTCAACAGTAGCTGGGTTTCCATTCAACTTGTTTGCATTAACAAACATTCTGCTCGATATAAGTTCCCATAAACTGTGCATTGTGGATAAAAATATAATTAGGCTAATTAAGTGTTTCCACCAGCTGTGGGATACACATCCATGGAGAGAAACACAAATGTGAGTATTCTGAAATTAAATGTTTCCATCGAATCTAATAGGCTACTATTATGCCTAATTCACATCAAGAATTAATTCACCCCCTTGAGCAAATTAAATGAATATTCACATTAGGGGACTGATGTGGTTTTGCAGGTTTTTCCAACTTCTTATTTATATTTCAACTAGTTGGATGAAAATCCAGCTAATGCAGTTGGATGTGTTGGTGCAGGCTTATACTGTGAATGCTAGGCAAGAATGGGAACTTGTCAAAGACTGAACAATGGCTGTACATCACGGCTTTTCATGACTGCACATACAGGCTGACTAGACTGAACCAGACCGCACTGGCAGCGGATGGAGGCCAGGTAACGGGGTGGGGGGGTGTTATTGCACACTGACATTCTGCCCATTGCAGTGTGGCCCGCGTCTCACACCTTGGACCTACTATGGTGTTCACAGATAGCTGGCATGCACTCACACACACACACACACACACACAAAGACATGCCAAATACAACACACTCTTTTCAATACAGTGACCATCCCATAATTCTCACAGCCATCTGGTCACTGTAAGCAGCACCATCAAGAGATATGGTCTTCTGTCTTGTCAAATGAAGTAAGCTGCTTTATGTTCACAGTAACCATCACTAAAGGCTTATATTAATGATACAGCCAACACTATCATGCCACTGTTTCACAGTTGCTGTTTCAGTTTACCACATTTGAAAAAAACATAACTGATATCAACATAAGAGTGACAAAACCCATAGAGAGTGGAGACCTTTTTAGACTCCCTTTAGAATGGGCATGCAGCTCACTGTTTGTACACTGCTGATTGTTTTTCTCTGGTTTAAACAATTCTCTAGCAATTCATTTGAAATGACATCACACAAGAACATACTGTAGAATGTGGTTCTTCAGACAAAGCCTTCTAAATAATAAAGCTCTGTTTCTTATTTGTTCATAATTTCTTGTCACGATCAGCAGTTCTATGTGAAATACATTTGTTCTTCATGCTCTTCTTGTAGTTTGCCACAGTGCGAGTACTGAGCTGAGAAAGAGATGGCGTCTCTGTCACTAATCCAGACTTGTGACTCTTGCCCTCCCATCAAGTGAAATTTCAGCTCCCTTTGAACAGCTTGATTTTGTGTTTGTCCGCCAACAGCATAGTGATGTTGTACTCGTAATCTCCGTCATGAACACCAGTGTGGCGAAAAGCACCTCCCAAGAGGTTGTCTTCCCAGTAATGGTGCCAGTTACCATCCTGGTCTGCTCCAAAGCCGTACACACTCACCTGCATACAGAAAAAAAGCACACTTATCAACAGTCACCTTGTCAACAGACACCTTGTCAACAGTGTGAACAGTACTAAAACAGTCTCCAATACTTAAATCAATAATAACACCAGTGCGGCCATTAAGTCTCTGCTGAGGCACTGACATCAATATTCAAAACTCAGTTTTCATGTGACATAATATATGACTTAGTGATTGGGATAGCTATAGTAAATGGATAACATTAGAATTTGACTGTGACAGCAGAATAAATAAACATACAAACGCACACACACACACATACACACACACAAACTACAAGAAGGAGAGTAAAAACAAAGTGCGCAGCTCACCTCGTCACACACATGCATGGCAAACATGAGAGCAAGGAATCCTGTGGAGGGGTATCTGCCATGGGCCTCCAGCCAAGTATCATAAACATACTTGAAAAAGCTGGGACTGTACACCATCACCTGCAGGACATCAGAGCAGAATCCATGCCATTACCACCACAGCTTATTCTGACCTCAAAGGCAGGTTTTTTGATATCACATTCATGTATTCCATTGGTCTATTTCTAACAAAACATGTGAAAAATGCAAGCAGTTTAAAAACATACAGGCCAAAATGTTACTTCAGTCGGACAGACTGGTGAAAAAATGCCTGATGTCACACGCTTAAGAAGAAGTCTGGTAAGGTCTCACCTTTTCCTTGGTAGCCTTTATGTTTGCCATGACAGGTAAATATGTGCTGTAAAAACACAAACACACACACACACGCATACACACACACGCACACGCACACACAAAGACATTTGTCATCCATTAACTGGACTCATCCTCCTTTGTTCCCCCACATTGCTCCCTAACAATGGATACTTTTTCAGAAATGAGCTGAGAGACCCAAGCTGAGAAAGCATAAATGACCAACTTTGTTCCGAGTTCAGTGTGTTTTTATTTGTGAGGCTAACAGATCTCATCTGAATTTCAGAGCGGCTGCAGCCCCCCAGCAGACTCAGCTGTCAGAGGTGGGCCTGCACCCCCAGATGGATCCACTTCCCCGACATCTAATCAGGAAGAATGGCTGCTAAGAGCTCTTGGACAGCTTGGAGAAATTACAGGAGGAGTAGAAGCCAGATGATCATGTTTGGTAAATTTAGCAGCGACCGGGGCTGTGACGGCAAAGTGCTGTTGAATTTGAATCCTTCAGCACTGCAAACACATTGTTGACCTAAATAGCATGCAGATTGCAGAGAGCTCAGTGCAGCCGTAAAACACTTTCCAACTTTCCTAAAATGACTCTAAAGGGATTCTACTTTTAACCTGTAAAAGGATGTTATTTGCCAGACAAATAAAAGCATCTGGTTGCAGTGGCAAAATATAACACTACAAAAGATTGCAATCAGCTGTTAACTGGATTACTGCACACAACAGGCTCCGAGGCACATTCCTTCCCCTTGCCTTTAAAGAGAAACACAAAATTCTGATACACAGTTTTTGTCAACTTCAGCAAATAGCTCCTCAGTGTCCTCTAGCCATCCGGACTGTGTTTAAGCTACAAAAAATACTCCTTACAAAATACATAGGCAAAAAAAAGGCAAATCAGGGTGGGGTGTCATTTTATTGCCTGTTGAACAAAAGAAAATCTATCTATTCAAAAAGCTTTAATGGTTGAGTATAAAGGTCACAGAACTGAAACATTCAAATGTCTACAACATGCAAGTCATAAAATGAGACATGAAACGAGGTAGTCTCAGCACTTAGCAAATACTCTGCTAAATGGCAGCATCATACTGCTAAATGTCAGTCTTCCTGTACATCAACCCATAGACCTGAAGTCAGGGGTGTTGTCTCTAAGAAAAAGAATGAGAGCGTTTGAAACAAAGATTGATTGATCTGCAGTGCTACACCATCATTAAACTGATTTTGGACCCTCTCTTTCCTATCATTTTCTACAGTTGCCAGTTCACTACTTTATTGTTTCAATTCTTCTGTTCCTTTTTCTCAAGACAGCATTTACCTTAAACTGTTCTATGACTGATTTCTCTGATTGCTCTCTGTTCCCACTCACTATGTGATTGTGCCAGTGGTCAGGGCACTGATGAGCCACTCCAGGTCCAGGGTCTTGAACGGGATGAGGACGAGGCTGGTCCTGTTGTCCAGGTCCACAGCACTCTCAGGGTACATAAGGTG
Organism: Limnothrissa miodon; assembly: GCA_017657215.1. Classification (NCBI taxonomy): domain Eukaryota; kingdom Metazoa; phylum Chordata; class Actinopteri; order Clupeiformes; family Clupeidae; genus Limnothrissa; species Limnothrissa miodon. The sequence continues at coordinate 69,844 of JAGFZM010000254.1, read as the reverse complement.
ATGGGTGGTCCTATGGCCCACGTCCTCCTCAAAGCCCGCAGTGGGAGCCTGGTTCATCCTAAGAGGCAAGCATAAAGATACCAAATCACAATGATTCACCTTATCCCTTAAACATGCATTACATACACACACATTAAAATCTCAAGACAGCAAATCAGGCATGAATGTAGATGCTTTACTACAATAAATAAATGACAGCATGCATTTGACACAAATACATTTCACTACCATTTTGAATGTCAGTAACAATTATGTCATTGCTGAAAGTATAAATATATTGGACAGAAAGTTTCTTCTAAGTATCTTCTGCATATTATGCAAATGTGTGTTATGAGTGGCAAAAATGATTATTAGCATGGGTATTAGCAGTTTGTATGAAATAATTCCATTCCTAAAGCACCAAATACAGGCAATATCATGAGCCACTGCTCAGCAGCCTCTCTCACAACAGATAAGTCAGACAGATTTCAATTCACCCACAGGAACACACACCGCTGTGATCCTAATGACCCATGGTAACTTCTGTAATAGACCATCAACCAAATGTGGAAAGTATAAAAATACATATACAAAAACAAATGCGGGTTTGTAATAAACATAAATGTCAAAATGTTGGTCCAAGTGCATTTCTAATGGCATGTGAGCATCGTTTTTGCCTTAATCATGCTGCGAAGGAACCTGCTGCAGAGGAACCATGCTGCAAAGGAACCTAGTTTGTTTTTTTTAGCCGGACAAGAGAGTGTGCTGCCTGTGGAAATGCGTTGGCATGATTCATAGAGGTGTGAATGCTGGCTACCGTGGCAGATCAAAGCAGGTTTATGCTGGGACAACGGATGAAACCGATGTAGCCTGAAGCAGCGGTTAACGTAATTAGTAGTGCATAGAAAGCAGGTAGAAAAACAGCTTGTGAGACCTGATGACAAAGTCGCTGGCATCAATGAGAGGACCATAGTGAGAGTGGATTAGGTTCCCAGAGTTCCCCACCACAGAGCAGGTCCGGCAGCGCTCCGGTCCAGAGTCCATGTAGAACTCCTTGTCTGGAATGACCTGGAAGAGCTTGTCCACCACCTCACTGAAGTTGGCTGGCTGCTTCTCAGCCTGTAGCCACTGTTAAAAAACAAGACAGAAACCGTGTCAGAGAAATGCCTGGAATTTTGAGATTTCCTGTGCAATAGCTTCCCACAGGGGAAGTAAATTCTGGTCTGGAGCCACCCAGGGTTGACAACAGGTCAAGGCACAAGCCCCTAGGGTTTGGTTGTCATACCATGAGGGACATGTTTCAACGGAAAAATTCAAAAGACAGCCCCAGTTCCCCAGAAATTAGCCTCACCATGAATCCCATTACCAGAGCTAGGGCTTATACTATGTCCCTAAGGGACTCAAATAGTAAAAGATGCTTTGTCTGATATAGACTGTCCTTTCAAATGCTGAATACAATGTTATGAGGAGTACTGTATCTGTCCACAGCATGGTTTTAACACTGGATAAAGATAGGCAATTACACCAGCTGATGTGTTTTCAGCTTGGAAGGTCGAACACACAGACTCGTATTACACAAATTTATCTTTCTTCACACACAAACTCACTCTCTGTCTTTAACACACACACACACACACACACACACATCACACACACACACATCACACCACACATTCCCTTAAAAGACCTATTCCCCCATGACATATTTCCAATTAAATCCAAAGTGACAGGTGCCAAGCTTGATCACATTTGGAAGAGGCAGGATAATAGCCTTGTGAGTCAATTCTAATTAGGAGTAATGTGTTTTTTTAGCAGCTGTTAAAAGGAAAAGAATGGACCCAGGGTGTCAGTGGCTAGGACTAACAATAGTGGAAGAACAGAGGACCCTTACCTGCCACCACCTGTAGGTGTCCTCAGTGAGCATGCTGCTTTTCCTCGACATGAGTGGATGGAAGGACTGGTTGAACCTCTCGGCGAACCAGGGGTCATCTTCCAGGTCGGCCACGCAGCGTCTGCAGGCGCAGGGCCCCCTGGGAAAGAGGCTGCCTGAGAGACGGAAGGCGTACTTGAAAAAGTTGCCGGATGGATCGCGGAGGGTGTAATTGAAGAGCACCATGGTGAACGTAATGATGCAGAAGAGGATGGTCAGGGTCCGGACTTTACGCAGCTTGAGCAGCGTCATGGCACGCCACGGAACAATGATGAGCAGCGCTCCGGACAGCCAGACCCCGAGGGGGGGTGGAGGTGGGGGCGGGGGTGTGGGTGTAGTGAAAGAGGGAGGGAGAAAGGGAGGGGTAGCGTTAGGGAGGGAGGGAGAGTGTAGCAGAGAACAGAGAGCTCAGGGAAAAGATAGGGAACAGACAGCACCTGGGAGAGATCACATTGTGCTTTCACTCCAGGCTGTCCATATTCCCAACTCCAACCCCCGCTGCAGTGCCAACCCTCTGTTGGTGCCCGCGTTGCACTCTCCAGGATAAACCCAACAAATCCTTGCTGCGGAGTCTGTGTTTATACCTGTAGTTGGCAGTTAGGATCCTCTGAGAGAATTAAAACTGAGTTGAAAAAAGTGGCCTCTGGTGTTAATTCTCCGTCAGTAAATCCTGCTGAGGCTTCTCCAGTGTGCCCGAGCTTCCACTGTTAATCCATCATTAACCATCAATCTCGCTGCGCTGCCGCTAGCGTGTGCACAAGCCCAAATTCCCGCTGCCACATTTCCACGTTGCTGTTTTCCTCACGCCCACCCAAGGGGCCAGCCTTGCAACCAGGCTTTTATCAGACTGGTATAGGTATGACCATACCACCGAGCATTGCGTCTGTTGACTTAATGAGGTCGCTGACCGATCTCTCTGTCTCTCCCTCGACAATCATCCACCTGGAAAACAAACAAGTGGTATTAGTCAGACATTCGCTTCAATGCTTTTAGTTAGTGTAGTACAGCATGGACCCTATTTAAAATCATGAGGGGAGTTTATACTCAGCATTGCAGCCATCCATGAAGAGTGATCACAAACACACACAGTGAGCACAAAGTGAAACGAATAAGTACACACTAAGCTGGAATAGTGGACAGTAGTTTGCTTCCAATACCCAACCTGATAAAAACTGAACCCTGTTCTGATACAAGAGCTCTCTGACACAGGCTGTTAGAAGCTGGTGCTGTCGCCATGGCAGATCTCTTGGTGTGCTTGTCAGGTAAATGTGCATGTCCCCTATGGAGCCCAGTGACAGATGAGGTCACTCTCGCAGCAGTGGACATGAGGAGTGGGGCACTTATTAAACTGGGCTGACACCGCATCTGCATTTATTAGAGAAATGGCGAGCATGTGGCGCTCTGGCGCTCATGGGGGTGGGGGTGCTAATGTTAATGCCAGCGACGTGGCTCAGACTGGCACCAGCTGAGGAGGGGGTCTTTTGAAAGCACACAAACACACGCTGACTCGCAGCGCTGCGGGAAGGTGACAGCGAGACCAATTCTTCCCAGAACAGATGGTCCCTGTGTGCGTCTGACAAGGCGCAGGCTGGAGTCACATCACCCGACCTTGTCCTGGCCGAGGTTGCCTGCCACACATTGATCAAAGTTTAGCCTCACTGAGGATCGGGGTGCAGCATCTGTGCAAACTCGTACGCATCAAGCCAGCCAGCAGACACAAAGAGCGGAAACGGTGAGGGACAAAGAAAGGCAAAAGGGTCAGATAAGAGGAAAAGAGTCAAGAGGAAGAGAAACAGAAATCAGTAGAGAAAGTGTTTACTAGTGACATTCTTTGGCCTTGTGTTCCCTTTTTTTGCAATGTTTAGGCAAATGTTTTTTTTTTACTCTGGATAGGCAAGAAGAATTGGTTGTGTGTGTGTTTTCACTCTGCGAGAGCTGTCTCTCCTTTGTCTGCATGTGAACAGTTTGAGGCCCCAAGCTGTTGCGGTAATGATTACTGGAAACAATTTTTAAGCCCGCCGTTGGGTCTCCACAACAGAATGCTGAAAACTGGGGCTGAAGACCATACAAGGCCAAGTAAAAGGTTTCCAGAACATTCTGTCATGCTGTCCAAATAAATCACCGGGACATCTGCGGTCTGCATGAAAAGCACCACATTGAGTAAAAGAACTGACTCATATTTTGCCAACTCCGAGGGGTCTGAAAAACGTTTGCAAATCATTAAGAATTCCATAATTCAATTTAATTACCAGTCACAATTAGTTATGGTTATGATTCTATGATATCTTGCAGCTCAGGGGTATTACAATATATAGGCATTTCTATATTTCTGGCTTTAGAGATCTGAAACCTAAAAAAAACTCATTCAGAATCCACCCTCATCATATATTCATAGTTTTAAGGTACATTAGCCATCCTAATGAAGAAAATAGATTATTCATGCAATCTGTTGTAATTTTAGGAAGATATATCCACTTGCACCCACTAAAATCAGTGGATTCAGACACACACACACACACACACACACACACACACACACTAAATCACACATCTTGTGTGAGCCATTTCCTTGCTGTACCCTGCTAACACCCATGCAGGCAGAAAAACACACCTCTTTTAGCCTCCTGTTGAGCCTGGAGTTCCTTCTGCACTGATTCCAGATTTTAGGCTCCCTAACTCTTCTTTTTTCCCCTTTTGTGCACAAACATTCAAATGTTTCCAATCCCAAGGGCATTGCTCCAAGCATGTTTGTGAGGTCTGCTGTTATGCGATATGTCATTAGGAGAGAGCTTTCCAGAAAGCCAAAAAGGAAGGTCGTATTCACTTGATATCCTCCTGGTTTGTTTACCAGTACATGAAATCAATATGGGGCCTGCTTATCATACAGCGGGGTCAGGCAAGCAAGAGCTTTACCAATTCTAATGGTCAACAGGAATGCTGGCAGAGGGAAGAGACGCACACTGGCACAGTCAATTAGGATTCTGACTGTCAACGTTGGAATGTCTCACGCTGCTGGAAGCTGCAGATGGGAAGGTCACTTTGGAAGACCAGGCAGAAACCTCACCATTAGACTTTTAAAGAAAGTAATGGGGCAGATGGAGAATGAGGCTTACCAAGCACCCAGGGACCTCCCTGTAAGCGTATTAAGGCACAGTAAGCTACAATAAATAATGGCCAAAACACGAGGGAAGGGAGAGCACATGCACACACATACACAAATACACACCCATGCACAGAGAGAGAGAGAGAAAGAGAGAGATAATGGACAGAACAGTTACGATTAATCGCAGATGAGTGAAGCAGGCAAAGTTCCACCAGCCTTCTAGATGAAACAGGCCCACAGTTGGGATCTAATGAAGTGCCGAAGGGCAAGTGCACTAACCCTCCCCATGTCCCTGATTACATCTTCTCAGCTGGGCATTTAGAGAAGGAAGGCAAAACAGAATAATATCCATTTCATTATTCATTAATGAAAAGAATCATTTGCCACACTGTGACGGGCATGGAGGAGAGCTGACTGTCGGCCGGCGCAGGCTAACAGAAAGATAAACACGTCTCTGATGGCCTGGAATATATTTTTTCTCTTTTCTCCCCCTGCTGCTCCTAAAGTTATGTGCATATAGATACGGGGTTTCTCTCCTTTGCTCACTCTCAGGCTGTTTCATTTTTTCTCTCTCCTGCACTCTCATCTGGGTGCAACTTGTGGAATATAAAACAGCAAGGGCTCCTTTCCCTTTCCTCATCTTCTCATCCATCAATCAACATTTTCCCCACCCTGGTCTCACACACACGCGCAAACACACACACACACACGCATGCACATCAGAGGGAACTAGGCCGTTTAAAGTCTTCCGCTCGGTCAGCTTTGAAACCCCTTTTTTGTTTTGACATGTTCTACGCTTCCCCCACCCTTTCTCCCCACCTCAATTCCGTGGGCGCCTTTTTAGTCGCATTAATATTTAAGGGTGAATAAGATATTCCAGGGGAGCATTGAGGGAGGGGAGGTAAACCAAGCCGGTGGGATAGCTCTGACGCTGTGTATGCAGCCTGCCATAGTCAAGCTATTGTTGCTGTTCACAGGCCATGGCATCCCATCCTTAGGCTACGGTTAGAAAGCTGGCAAATGGCCTTTGAAGAGAAGGTGCAATTTAGAACTCCTTGGGGCTGTCTTTTGAGGAGCTAAAGGTTAAATGTGGAACCGTGTCCAAACAAAGAGCCACTTGTGGCAAAAATGCTTCCTCTGGATTGTAAAAACTACAATAGTCTAAAGCTGCCAAATTTCAGAGAACTCTATGTGGAAAGCATAATGATTCTTTCACACTGCAGAGTTTTTCATCTGCTCTTCAATGTACTACAGATGGAAAAACTGAAAAAATGTGGTTTTACTCTAAATAAAAATTTTAGAGTTTAAAACTAAAGGTGGAACAATGCATATACCTGCCTTGAATGTAAACTCTTTCTGTTTTCTGTTGAAATAATAAAAAAACAACAACATAGTTTAAACTAGCTCGACTATACATTAGGCTAAAATAGAAGAGAGCTATTCTGAACTATTTCATTACTGTAAATAGCTGTAATTACCTTCCCCTTTGGTAAATCACTCAAATTATAGCCACACCTGTGAATCAAGGCCTGATATTCCCAAGGGCAGAGTCACATATGGTAGTCCTCGCTTTGTCATTCATTTACACACTCCTTGTAAAACTCTAGGCAGCGTTTCCACTCCAAACAAAATAGCAAAATCCTATAAGTGTGTTTGGGTCAAATTGTTTATTGATGTCACTAGCTTCCCAACAGTAAAAGTCACGATGTCACATAGATGTCATGTGAATGGAGACACTGTGGTCACGAGTATGTACGTATGCTCTGTCTGACATATCCTCTAGTGTGCCACTTTGCTCAGGGGTTCAATATTTCTCTCCACTGTCTATAGCTCAAATACCAAAAAGAGTCCCAGCAGTTCCATTATAAATGAATTACAAGCTAAAAGACGGCTCCTCTCTGCAAACAATCATTTCTCAAATCAAATCTCTGCACTTAGTCATACATACCTCTAGTGCTGCATCAGACTGTGCATTTTGCAAACAGCTGTGATTCCATTATTTACTCATTTTCAAATAATAATCCTGAGCCATTTGCACTGAACCCACTGGATTATGGAGCCATAAACTGCTTTGAGAGGAAAAAAAGGTCTGCAGTGTGAGCCCAGCTTGATCAGTCCCGGGGTTTGGAGATCTTTGTGATGGCTGCCATTTGCGGCCCTGCTGTCTGCCTGTTCTGCAGTGTGCTGCAAGCTGGCAGGCACTGTTTGGTATAATTGCTGGTTTTAATGGCAGTTCAAACAGACTCATCAATGATACTTTGGCGTCACTAAGGTGTTTGCTCGTATGGCAGTGGTTAAAAAGATGTGTTTGTGTGTGTATCCTGTGGGTATGTAGTCACAGAGTGCATGTGTGTGCGTGTGAGGGAGAGAGAACACACTTGTGTGATTCAGGAGCATGTTTTCTGTATTTGTGCAAATGTGTGTGCAGTGACAAAAATGGAACAGGAAACTGTGAACTCTTTTATTTCTCTCTCTCTCCCTCTGTCATTCTCACTATATATACTGTAAATATACACATACACACATGTTGCATGTGCATTGGGTGAGTGTATGTGTATGTGGGTGGGTGGATGTTTGTACGTCTGTGTATTTTAATCAATTCAATTCAATTCAATTTTATTTATATAGCGCATTTTTACAAAAGGCATGTCACAAAGCGCTTAACACAAGAGGCCCAATGAGCAACAGGGGCAAGGAAAAACTCCCTCGCAGCGTTTTTTGTTTTTACTTGTTATGGTAGAGGAAGAAACCTTGGGCAGTTCCGACGGCTCAAGGGGCTAACCCAACTGCCTAGGGCAGGTTTTCAGTCTCTCAGATGGCGGATAGTCCACTATTATTCCATTAGATACACATTCATGTCAGTCATCATAATCATGTCAGTGGACAGAGAAGTAAAAACATTCCATCAGTTCTCAGTGTTTTCACATATGCTGCAATACTTAGCTTCTGATAATCAATCAAACTAGCTATTCTAGATGCAACAACACTGTATTTAGGTCAATGGGTTTTTTTTACGTATTTTAGCGCTTTGGAAATGTACCCGATGCACACTACTGTGATCCACATCTGGAATTTAAAGACATTGACATTGCAATAAAGTCCATTGTTTGATGAATAACAGACAACAATAAGAACCCAAGGATGTGATGTCTCAAACTAAAATACTGTGATGTTTGAAACTCACTGGTATTCTGATGGATGTCCTTGTTGCTTGTCTACAGAGCAAAACACCGGAGTCAAAGTATACTTGGCAAATAAAAACTGGTTCTGATTCTGTCAAAATTTGCCCTGAAACATAATATGCCCATGGACACTTCTACCTCCATCCCGCTTACTACCACACACACCTCCAGAGATGCACCCACACACACACACACACACACAGAAATATGTCTACAGTTTCCTCATCAAAAATAAAACTGTCCTTTACTATGTATATACTTCTTTGCCCAGTCCATGACACAAGTAGGCAGGGGCCCTCAGAAAAATACCACAAACAGGATGGACATTGTTGAAAAACAAAAGGTGCCAAGCATAATAGGATTAGTATTAACTTTCCACATGAAAGCTTAAAGCCTACTGTTAGATAACTGTGGCTGAACTGTGTGTCATGGAGTCCGCCTATTTATTGACATTTGCTGTTTGTAAGGTCTCATTTAATTCACCCTGGATTTTTCAAAACACTAGTAGTAGAAAAAAGGAAGGGGTGCATTAGTCATACTGTAAATAGATATGGTCACTCAGACAGACAGAAAAATAGTAAGATAAACACATGTATAGATAGATAGATAGATATAGACAGATAGATAGATAGAAAAAGAAAGAGAGAGATAGAAAGGGTAAATTCATGCCCATAAGGCTGACAGCATGTGTCCTGGGGTGCCACCACAATGCAGAACAGGTGGCGCACAGTTTCCTGAACCTGGTGATAAGAGATATGGCTTGTGCTGTATGTCGGAGAGCTATAGCTTCTATGTACCTCTAAAGCATGACGGCTGCTGCAAACAACAGATGAAGAGACAGAGATGAGAAGATAGAAGGAGAGAGAGAGAGAGAAAGAGAGAGGCAGAGACAGAGACAGGAAAACGGGAAGGATGACAGAACAATCGGAGGCATATTGTGTGCTATTGGCCCTGTGGGATTCTGTCATGAGCAGCATGTCATTCATGGTGCGTCGCCGGCCTTGAACATGTTTCACACCTCACGCTAAAAGCCCCTGGAAGGCTCCAAAGGGCTCCCGCAAGCAGGGCCGGCAATCAATGCTGCTTGCTGGAGAGAGCAAGAGCAGCCACACGGCATCTGCTGAAGGGAAAAGTGTCCTCCAGGTCTCTATACCACTGACTGCCTGAATACATTTTATAGGATGACAACACGGAGGGAGCTTGCACTGTGTGTGGGAGGATATTTCTGTGTGCACGCAAGTGTGTCTGGCCATTACTTGTGTGTGTGTGTGTGTGAGGGGGGGGCGGGGGGGGGTGTTATGACAGAACACAAACTGTCACTCCATTCTCGGCAATCTATGAAATGCGTATGAACCTTGAATGGCCATCAAAAAGGGATGAAACATCTGCCACTATTTACACTCTTTACATAATGCATTCCTCTTCGTGCAGGCCAGCTGCAGAGCTGCAATTTCAATTTATTTCTTTATTTATGACAGAACCCCCCCCCCCCCCACACACACACACACACACCCACACAACACACACACACAACACAAGCACACAAACACATAAATACACTACCCTATGTCTCAGCTGCAGACAATAATGACACACGTGGGGATTTGTTGGCAGTCACAGTACAGCGGTGTTTTGAGAAAACTTAACTGAGGGGACTAGAACACCTGGCCACTCACTGGTTAAACAGAGTGGTGTCCGTTTCAGCGTGAAGCCCTATTCTACACTCTAGGGGCTGGTGGGCGAGGAGCGGCCTGAGTGCCCGCTGTGGAGGAACCGAGTAACCCAAGCTCTCGCTGGAGTGGGGGAGGTCTTTGCTTGCTTGCACACTGAAGCAGACGAGGGGTCCTGCACAGGAAAGAGGCCCACTGACTGTTTCTGTGCATGGGGGCCACATTTTCATTCTTCGCCCCCCCCCCCTCGCATCCCCAACCCCCTGTCTGCATGCCAAAGCTAAAGCTATTGAACAGGTATAGACAGTCTGTTTTAGAACACAGCCCCTTAGTTATTCACAACTTCCCTCTACTCGAGGAAACACATGTATACACTTACAGCATACATTATCACACGCACATGCACACACACACACAGATGCTGACGACAGGCTGTTTATTTGTGTGTAAACGTCAACCTTTTGGAAGTAGGTTCTAGAACTAGGCACTATAGGTTGTACTGAATCAGCTTTAGTTTGTAGAGAGGTCGAAATATACACATGTAATTTAAGACTTGGCCCCAGAGACACCAAGCTTGCCTACTCAACATGCTTTTTTTTTCAAGGTATCCGTGAAGAAAAGTAACTGTGCAGGCTGGCTGGGAAAAAGTCCTGCAGGTTTTTGGTCCGCAGCCAAATCTTTAAGTGGAAACAGAGGACGGATCTAGTGATTCAGACAGACAGAGTTTTAAAAACACAATGTGAAAGAAAGGAGGGAGGAGTGAGGGAGGGAAAGAGAGAGCCATGGGGAGAAGGGGCCTGAGTACGAGGGGTTAAAAGAATGTGTCCAGGACCCCTCGTAAAATAAATAAATAAATAAAACATCTGCAAATATTTCTCTGTCAGCACTGGGGGTAAAGACGATGGCCCCCGGCAGCTCGTCTGTGCACTGCAGCGCAGCCGACCACAGCTCTGAATAGTCCTGGGCCTGAGTGAGTCTCTCGACGGCACAACCATGCACAGCACACTGAGTAGGCATGTGCCGCTCAACAGCACTGCCAGACGCCATCATGTCTCTCCCTTTTTTTTAAGTGAGACAGCCACAACCACAGAAGCATGGCTACATGGACTCCGGTCTGCTTTAGAACTGCTAGTCTTTAATTGAAAGCACTCATCATCTTTCCATCGTAATTCCTGTACCCCCCTCACCTCCACCACACACACAGTAACACACCTTTCTTATTTCCTTCACTTCTTTGATCTTCCTCAGGACTGGGTAAATCAACTATTTCTTGCTCCTTGGGCAAATGCACAAACCTCTATGTTATAGAAAGAGGGAGTCAGGGAATATGTCCCATGGCTGGGAAATATCACAGAAAAAGGGGGTTTTAAGTTGGCCTAATCCTTATCTCACTCATATATAATACTAATAAGGTTTCTCAGTTTTTCACCATGAGTAAATCCTAAAACCTATTTCTGTAATACTTTAACATTGATTGAAATAGTAACTATTTACACAGCCATGTAAATATCTATTTTTAGATTTCTATCACACTCTGAACACATAATTCTAAGGTGATATTTCTTAACCTTTCTTTTCAACATCTGTGACATCAAAAAGAACTCAACAGATGTCTCGACAGACTAAGTGGACAATGAATTATTTATGACTGTGTGTGTGTGCTGGTCTTGAAATAAATAAACGGAATTTATGTGCGTGTGTTGTAAACATCAGACTTCAATAAGAGACTCTTTAAAAGCGCCATTTTAAAACATGGGCTTTTGTTATTGATACAAACTAAACCTGTCGCTTGTATTGCGCAACATGTCTTTTCAGATCGATCCGTATAGCTCCAGTCAGTAGTTTGAAGGCTATAGAGTGCATTGTAATACATTTTCAAGACGCCTGTCTCGCTTACTGCATGTCAACACACCCGTTGGCGACTATTTCAGAACACAACCTAAACCGAAGCTTAACCATGAAAATATGATTACTTGACAGGCTTTTCATTTAGTCAGTACTATGTGTTAAGGGTTTACTCAGCACGTGAATGTCGTGTGGTAAACATGTAATAACTTATCCACACAAATATGGCAAAGATTTTGTCAACATTATTTTTTATAACACCCGAGACACAAGGTTTTTGCAGTTTTTGTGGAGTGAAACCTCGGTAAAATTAACCACAAAATTATAGAAAGCTTATGCGCATCTAAATGTTGATTTATTTTGGTCTCGCAAATCGTTTTAAATTCTGAGGCATAGTGCTACAGTGCGTTAGGATAAGACTGAACTTAGGTAGTTATTTTGTAACATGAACTAAGTGACAGTCACATGTCTGACACATGCAGGCTATTTAGGACGGACAAGCCTGACCTAAAACATACAGCGGACAAGATACGAAATGAAATGGCTTTGCAGTTCTACTACAAAGGGTTTGGCTACTTACGGCAAATCTCCGGCGAGCGCATGCAGATGGACGCAAAACCGTTATCTTGATTCACTCTGGCAGCGGCTGGCAGTAAAGCTTTTGTTATTTTGTCGTCTGTCTTTTAAAAAAGAGAAAAGGCTTCATGGCAAGGGTCTCAAACCGATGAAAGTATGCAGTAATTGCCCTTCGTTCACAACTACACACCACCTCTGTCAAACGACTTAACGGATTGCTCCGTAGTGGAGACTCACAATGTTCAGCAGCTTTGCGCTGCATCAAACAGTGGAGTCCACTCCTCTACAAACGGGTTCCTGTTCCACTATGTCCCGCCGTGGCCACGTGGATTGAGAAGACACAGGAGTGACGCCCCTCCGTGTCTCCTCACGACAAAGTACAGGAGAGCAGTGTACTGCTATTTGTTATTGGTTATTGTAAAGGTGTCCTGTTTTAAAATACGTCCTTAAATAATCATACCTGAAGCCTTGCCTACCTTGCGTAAAAAAAGGAAAATTAACTGTAAATCATTAAACCATAAGCTATGCTGATAAGAACTTTTTTTTCAAGTAACAAATGTCAAGTAAATAATTTCTATCGCATCATCAAGAAAATATTAGTGTAGGTTGGCTATAGTGGCATAATTTGCACTCCAATGATAACAAGTTCGTCAAGGCGTTTAAAGTCTGAACACAATAGGGCTACGTTTTTTATTAGGAGGCGAATAATTATAAACCCGTGACACCCCTGCCAAACACATTTTATTGCTGGTTGCCCTGAGGACAGGCAGCGTTGCTCTACTTGGACCTCCCTTCTTAGCCTTGCTTGTCCCAGAATGTTCTGTTCCAAGCCATTAACCAATTTCCCAGCACCAATTGTATTTTAATAAATTGCACACACTGGCATTTATAGGCATGTTATATGAGTAATTATTAGTGGATTTTGACTAACTGAAGTCTCAATGAAGACCTTCACCTTCAATGATACACATCTGCAACAACATTCAACCGCAGTGCAGGATGGGCATTAATAATTGAACAAATAAGGAGGCAGGAGACCGTGGCTAGCCTAGTAGGCCCACATCAGACGCTGAAAACATGAAATGATAGGTAGCCTTTCATGAATCATAAATACAAATGAGTTGATCTAGTTGTTTCAACGAGTGGTTCACCGTGAACGGGCCACCTCCAGGCTGCAAAAGACAGGGGCGTAAGGTGTAGCCTCGGCGTCATTTATAGCAGGAGGCCCTAGATAATCACTGCGCGTTGAGACGTGTTTAGTTAATTTGCATAAGGCATTGCATCCATTGAACTGTGTAATTAGAATGCTTTGCAGAAGCTGAATGAATGGTTGGAAGTGTCCCATCCATGGGTTTCTACGGCATGGAGGTATTACAAAACCTGGAGAAAGTGACAAAGTCCCACTCCTATTGATTACAATGGACAATGCTAGGCTAGTGAATTCAGCAAAAATTGAGTTTCATTAAGCTTATTTCCAGTACCATTTACTTCACCAATTAAGTGCTACTGATTGCCATGAGGTTGAGCAGTAAGCTACAACATAACAGGACAGGATGACAGGAATTTGCTGTTCCAAAAGAGGCGTTGGCATATGCATTGTGTGCTTCTCTTGCTCAGAGCAATAACTTTATGCCCACCCCAGATGCGCATTTTACCGTTACCGCATAATTGGTTCACTGATGGGACCATTTCTGGTGCCGTGTATTTTTAATGTGGTGTTTATCTTGGCCTTGTGGGTCTAAATCCAGTAAATGTCTCTTGATAGTAATCTACTAAGAATTAATGATATCAACATGCAAGGGAGCTTGTGCCCCTAACACAAAACATATGTGTCAGCTCAGAGTGGGGCACCCACCAATCAGCTTTCAGGACATGGCACTGGATACAGTGTAATTTATAGAAAATGGCGATGAGGAAGTGCTATGCTAATTGACTGAAGCTAACAAGAGAAATGACACTGGCCTAGGGGGCAGAAACTGCATCGAAAAATATAGAGAAATCTTAAAATAGCACATTTATTTGTGCAGTAAACTAAAGGAATAAAGAACAGTGGTTAGAATTAAGCGGTTAGAAATACAACAAAAGCAAGATGCTTATGTCTAGTGAATCATTTGACTTTTGTAGGCCGATTCAACAAAACTCAACAATCTAGGCCTACAGTGCAAAAATAGAAAAAAAGGCACCATAGGTACGGGCTGCATAGAAATTGACTAGCGTAAATTGCTAACTTATATGCTAACTGACTTAGCCACATAAAGTTTTATTAATAAACATAATTAGCTCCTTTATATATAATTATAATTATGTCACCAGCATACACAAACCATACAAAAATGTTAACTACAACAGCTGACAACAAGTAACTTTCTTGAGTAGCTCATTGTCTGCCTCCTGCACAGTATTAATGCTGGTAAATAGGATGGATGGATGTATTCACCCCCATTGTAAAATGTGACTGCAATTCACCTTAGACACTATTGCCCTTAAAGGTCCTTAAAACATGATGTGGAGGTTTATGGCTAAATGTATAATTCATAATATTTAATAAAAGAAATTCTTAGATTTCTTTCACTTTCATGAGGATTACAAATACAGGGTATGTTAATTTCAAGCTGTTGGAATCAGGCCTAATATTTTGCTATATTTGGGCACCACAGAGAAAAACTATTGGGAAACATCAAGCAATCCGGGTCTTACCCAGGCCATGAGTCCCTAAAAAGTTCCAGCAATCCAGCAGCAGGACAGAACAGTTGTTTATTACTGGCCAGGTGTAGCCTGGCTAACGAGACTGACAAGCTCTTAGGAGCTTAGTCTGGCAAACCTACTTTACAACCCGCCTTCTGAGAGGCGGGCTTAACCGGCAGACTGACTAGTTCACAAAATTTAATGTAGCATCACAGGAAGTATTGGTGGGCCCAGGCCGGGCCAGGTGTCCAATCAAGTTAAAAATCTGATTCCAGGAGTTTGGGATGCTAGAGCTTACCGAAATATTTTACTTTTTACTCTGTAACTGGGTGGGTAACTTTTTTAATTTCTCACGTCCTCCAGGACTCAGTGAAAGCTCACAGTTGAAAGAAAACAGTTAGCTATCTGATGGACAAATGATTGTTACCAATGTTACCAAAACAAATCTTACCTTGCCTCTTGAGCAAAGGCAGGCAGATGTAGGTAGATGGTGACACACTTTCTGATGGCACCATTCTATTGGGAAAAAATGCAGCTTACAGCTCTCAGCGAAAAGGACAAACTGTTGAGCAGTTGAGGTCTCAGCTGTTGAATACACTGATGAACAGCTAAAGAAGAGACATGGAAGAGGGTTGTCCTATGGACCATGCATTTCATTTCCCTCCTTTGGTTTCAGTCAGACCGTCATCCACAAGTAGTGCCTGACATAATCCAGGACTGTCACACTCCCATCAGAAAATCCTCCACGTTATCTTGGACCGCTGAGCTGACTCAGGCTTTGAGCTGACCTGCCTTGTTCAATCCCTTTGTAGGCCTCCTTCCTACTAACTGACAGGGATTTAGCTTCTCAGAAAAGGTTGACATTGGACTCAGAGTTGTCAGACAGCAATCTCACAATCTGCCTGCATTAAATCTTTCCCTCTCGTTGGATCCCTGTCTGGATCAAGAAGCTATGCATGTCAGTTTCGCAATAGTCTCACTCTCAAAAGCAGCTTAGGCTCTGCACAGTCTATTGCAGCTCTTCATCATCTCATTGCATGTCATTGCTAAAGACTATGACTTTGAATGTCCACCGGGGACTTAAATCAATCTCCTCCCAGTGTATGTTTGTGGGTATGTTTGTACTGGGAATGTCATGCTGGTTGTAGGCCTACTTGCATCTTTGCAGACATGCAAAGTCTCCCTGAAGTTCTAGGAGTCTCTAGTGTATCGATAGTGGCTTCCCAATGCCCACAAATTCAACACAAATCCTGGAAACCAGATCAAGCAAGCAAGCAAGACTTTAATGCATGATTTATGCATGCAAGATGTTTGATTTAATGCATGATTTATGCATGCAAGATTTAATGTCTGTGCATCATGCATCTAATGCACATTGCACCCTCACAAGTGAAAGAGAGTGAGAGAGACCATGCGTGCATGTGGATCTGTGTGTGCACCTGTGCACAGCGTGTGCTAGACAGAGAGCGTCCAGATTGGTTTACCCAGCAAAATAAGCCAATCAGCTTCCAGTGGGGGTTGGCTTTTATCTCCCTTCTTGTGCACCTAAGTTATCAGTTCAGTGCAGCCTACAGGATCGTCATAGCATAGGGAGAGTACCCCATAGCATAGGGAGAGTACCCCAACAAATGTAAATACAAGACCCCCTTCACCTCAAGCATATCCCAGTCTAATAAGAGTTAAAAATGATGACAGTGTTGTGCAGTCCGTTTGGTACAGTGCCCATGGCTTTAATTATGGTAAAAAAAACAAGTGTCTGTCAGCTTAACAAGTGTCAGCATGTGAATTCTCTATGCCAGACTGTTTTATATAATAATCAAACCTGTTGTATATTTCTGTCTATTTGTCTGTCCGCTCTCTGTCTGTCTGTCTGTCTGTCTGTACAACACCTCCTTGAAATGAGTTTTTGCAGGTTGGGATGTCTGTAAATGGATAGGCCTGGTCCTCTGGCGCTTCTCACACCTACAATAGACCATTTCCCATATCGCTACAGGGTAATAGCATTTAGAATACAATATTGGTTTGCATTTAGATTTCTCAGAGACAAGGGCATTGCATATAGATCGATCAAGGTCACTCTCCCGCTCTCTTTCCTTCACTATCTTTTTTTCTCTGTCTCTACCATGATGGCAAATTGCCAGCAGGAATGCATATCTTCTTCAGACTCAGAGGATGTGCCAGGAGCCGTGTGCCTGGCTTATAGGTGGAATGATAACAACTGTAAGTGAAGGAAGACAGAATGGGACAGAAAGAGGGAGAGGGAGAGAGAGAGAGAAAGAAAGAGTGAAAAGAGAGACAGAGACAGCAAGGCAAGCACGCAAGAGAGAGCCTGAGAAAGAGAGACAAAACCAGACAGATCCTAAAGTAATTCTTTCCCTGAGACATGCCTCTGTCTTTTTTCCCTTTTTTGAGCCAGCACCAACTGCGCATGCTTAGTTCCAGCCAAAGCATGTGTGTGCCAAATATCAATGTCTCCCAGCATGTAGCCAGCAGCCCTCAGGCTATATCCTTCTCTGTGAGAACCAAGGTCGTGGAGCGCACCAACACATCCCACCATGCCATGTGAATGGATTAGTGCCTGTCAAATGACTACTGCCAGCATTATTCCCTGTAGAACCCCGCCCTTTCTTTATCAAAACACATCTCCCAATCTTCAAAGAGATAGAGATGAATGGCCAAAGGTTTGGTGAATGGGCCTTCCCTTTTGTGTTTGTGCGTGCCAGGCTGCCTGTCTCCTGTGCGCAACAGGAACGAACATGAAAGACCCTCAAAAGTGTATGAGGAACGTCAATAAGCTTTAATCAGCCATCAAGAATGTATCAGCCAGGGTTCTACCAGCCAAGTTGCAGGGCTGACCCCTAATGACTGTGATCCAAAGGGATTCCCAGCTGACCTGATAAAGAGATCAAGACATATCAGACAGAGGTATTATGTTGTGATGTATCATTACTAAATCAAGGTGTACCATTCATTTATCTGTTTAAATTGATTAGTTAATTAAGTTAAGGATTTTGATTTCCTCCAAATAATACCAAAATGGCATTGCTGTGTAAAAATAAAACACAGAATTGCAGTTAGCAAATCAGGGCTCTGTCTTTTCCGAAAACCTTTTAGTGGTTCCACTGAACAATACAATTTCATCTCCCACTGCCTTGTATAATACATAATTCATCTGATAGATTTGCTGTTTAGGTGGGATGAAATTCCATTCAATTCTATTTCATAAAAGACACATCAATAAATGATTATTTTTAGATGGTTTTGGTTTAGATCTTTTGCTCTTTTGTGAAACAAACCTACTTTCTGTAAAACAATGTCATTAGGGAGCTGTGAGACAGTACAAGAGAAAGAAGGGAAACCGTAAAGAAACCTTGGTTGTGACAGACAGGTGACAAATTGCTGTTCTATCAGCATTGCAGTGAATACTGTAAGGTGTCTCAGAGGGATCACAAGCCAGCGGTAGAAGGCCACGCTTTGTTACTTCGACAATAACCCACTGGGATTCGCTCCCTAGAGCCCATGCAGGCTCTGGCTCGCTGCATGCCGAAAACACCCTCATTATTTCTGATAGTCCCTATGGAAGAATCCTCCAGTCTCTTCCCACTATGGCTAGCCTTGGATTGTCCGGAAAAGGAAAACCGAATCCGACATTTAATCGCCTGTTTACATGGCTCTTGTATTGGGAGCACGTCACGGCTCTGTGTTTGTGTTCACAATCAACTTGCTGTGAGGATTATAAACCTGTAAGCAGACATTGCCAATTTGGCAGAGGCCTGTCATACGGCTGTGTGTGTGTGTGTGTGTGTTTGGGTGAGTATGTGTGTGTGTGTGCATGAGAGAGAGAGGACCCCCAGACGTACTTTAAAGATGGGATTATCGAATCAGCGCAGCCAGGAGGAGGACGATCACTCCATCGGGACCCGTCTGTTACATCAAATCTTTGTCAAATTAGAGTCCGCTTTTTCGAGATGCGAGAGAAAAGACAAGTGGGAGAAAGCAAGAAAATGAGGAGGAGGGAGAAAGGGGGCTTGGGGTGGGAGGGAAGGAGAGAGAGTAGAAAAGTGAGAGAGGAATCACAGCTATGCACCCTATCCTCCCTTCCACAGAGAAGAAGCTAGAGCCTCAGCAGCCTAGTTCGGACCAGGCCATTTCACCAGAGACCCATTCAGCATAGCGAGAGAGAGAACCAGCCTTTATGTCCAATTGGGAATACCATACACAATGTCGAGGCTGACATTCAGAGCTCTTGTTGGGGGGAAAAAGGAGAAAAAGAAACCTTGGATTCAGATGCACTCTCCCTGGATTTTGCCTTTGAAGTGAGCGCCAAGTGCTCTACCATTGTGCTTGTACACGCCACCGCCAAAATTAACATTTAGGCCCCTGCTATTTCAGTAAATGAAAGAGGGATTTTGAGGGTACTTCTCTCACCCAAGTCTGACACAGCTCCAGTGAATCCTTTGTGCTATTGTTTAATGTGGAAAACGGCAGTTGCTTTGCTGTGAAAAAGGATGGGTGTAGTGGATGGACCAAAGCACACTGCTAGTAGCCACCAAAGGGCTGATACCGCTGAATGACTGATGAGATTTGGTAGCTGCAATTATTCTAAGCTGCTTGTCTCACAGGGTTTTGGGTCCTAATCACTCCCATAAACTTGGTTTCTAGCTGTTAATGAAAAATATAGTCTGAAGTTTTTTGCTTGTTTGTTTTTTTTTTCTGTGTCAGCTCTAACTTTTGGAAAATAAAAATGGATCTGTGATTAAATCATTTCAGTCTGTAACTCGATGAGCAGAGCAGAACACAAGCGAGTATGTTCATTGCTCTTTCCAAGAAAGAAAAAGTTGTTGTGATTCAAAGATGCAAAGCATACATCCTTGGGGCGACCTCTGCTCCTGAGTCACTAACTGATGAGCATGCAGAGACGAGACAAACAAGCGTTACTCTTCCACTAATGAATGAGAGTGAACTTGGCAATCTCCCCCCCTTTCCTCAGCCCAAGCCCCAGCACCACTGGAGCCTCGCCCGCCTCGTGCTGATAAAGCAGCCATGCCCTGAATACAATATACACAAGGAGCTGAGGGTCTACAGACACCAAAGGAAGTCCTAGGTTACTCTCATGAACTTTTTTAATGAAATACTTTTTTCAATTAAAAATCTGTAAAGCCTATAGTATTTTGTTTTTATGTTTTAATCTGCAGTGCTTTAAAGACCATATATATTTTCTCAAACTTTCTTCACATATAATAAGAAAATACAGGAAATTTGTAGTATTAAGAACATATACAGTAATGCCTCACTGAGACTCTTGGGAGATCATCCTTTGGTCATGCCTTTCTAACCAAGGCACAAACAGCAGCTGATCTAGAGCCCAACATTGCATCTGGATCTGCCAACAGTTTATGGGAGACTAGGCATGTCCATCTTTCATCTGAGTGCACGTGGAACAATGACTCATGCCAGCAGCTGTCCTCTTGTGATTGTTGGTCACTGAAACACTGCTGGGTCAAATGTGAGTCCAGAATGTTCTTGTGTCCTTAAAATACTTGCTGTACTTTTCATGTTATATTTAAATATGTATGGTCCTTACACCATATAAAAACTGAGTGATGTATCCTTTGATTTGGTGCCTTAGATTTTTGCAGAGTATTATATGTCTGGTTCTCTATCTAGAATCATAGATGGTATTGATAATAGGTTTGAAATGGATGACTTGAAATGGATGACTGGATGACGTCTCAGACTGGTGCTGTCTGCCTCATTTTCAGCTCATCTCAGCCACCAGGATGGTGAGCCAGTCATTGATGAGAGAAGAGAAGTGTCATAAAGTCTGAAGGTGGTTGCAGTAAAGGGATGTTTGTTCAATGTCTGCTACTTGTTACCAAATAAACCTCATGGCAAATTCAGTCTATAGATCTGTCTCATGTTGAGCCTATTGCAACCCATTTTTAGACCCCCAAATTCATCAACCAATCATAACTGCTCTAACATGGTTTGGGTTTTACATGACAACAGACAGCACAGTGCATTCATCTAAAGCAATGATGGCGTCAGTATTTTGCCATATTGGGCATATATTGAGCATACAACTGCATTTAAAACCATCTCTCTACAGTCAGTGAGTCTGGAAGTCTCTGGTGTGAACTTACACCTCATGTCACGATCGATCTAGCTGTGTTTGAAAGCTCAGTGAATCTGAATCTGAAGCCAACAGCAACTAAAAAAAGTGAGCTGTTTTGCTACATTTATTTTAGGGTTTCCAAGCAACACAACAATAATGGTTCAATTATTTCTAGAGAGAGATTTTGCCAAATGCTTCTACGCCTCACTGTACCATTAAAATTCCTTTTGTTTGCATCAGACAGTCTGCCCATTTCATGCAGCAATCTCTGTTAGTCCATTATAGTCATTAGTAGGACAAAATGATCTGAAAGACAAACTAGGAAATAAAACTGCATAGAGACGCTCTGCAAAAGCCATTCTCACAGATCTGTGAACAGGTCCCGCATCGCTAACAGTCAGTTAGAGTAGATAGAGCTGTATGGACCCCCTGTCCCCTGGGGGGCTTTCGAAATTGGCAGCTTAGAATGAGTGCCTTGACAGGTGGTGGTTTAAGTACTCAGTAATGCTGTCAGTGTGCCACAGCGGGCGCTGGAGGTGAGTTGATCCATCCGAGAAGATCGCTGTTAGAGGTTGGAATGGTTTGCGCCAACCACAGGGCTCTCCCCTTTCCCCAAGCTCATCATTCCGTCGTCTGTTTGACAGGGAGTCGTCCGAGTTAGTGTCAGGGGAGGAACAATATGGCGACTAATCAGCTGAGGGCTCCTCATGGACCCAGTGATCATTAGGCATCAGTCTGCCATTTATCCGAGTCAGCATGCAATCATTTGAGGAAATGAGAGAGCAAGGGAAGGGATAACTAGGAATGGAATTCTGGGCTCTGACATTTCAGTCAAACTTTGGCATGTCCTAAGAGGACAGAGAAGTTGTCTTGATCCTGAGCCATAGAACCACTGTGCCTTTCTGTGCAGCCAGTAGAATATTAGAATTATTCCAGTAGAGGTACTGTATGTACAGAGCTCCTTTAGTCTGCATTGATTATGAGACTCCCAGACATTCTTATGCCATTGGTGTTCTGCACCTTGTTTGCTCTAGCCAAAGCAAAGATAATGGCTTCAGTATGGAAATGGAAACAGCAGTCGGAATAGCTTTTCTGTGACAACATTCAGGTGCACATCAGAGTAGGTGGAAGACAGCAGTGACTGGTATTCATGAAACATTCATAGATGATTATGGCATTTAGTGAACATAGACCTTTCATTTCAAAGGATGCAATAGAATATTAAACTAATTTTTGATTTGGATACCATTTGGCCTTGGTATGTTTTTTGATAGTTTTAATTGAGTGACTAAAATGTGTATTTGTTGCTGGAGACAGTAATGGACTAAGTAGATGAACTTAACAGGACCTGCAGTAAATAAAGCACGCAGCAGTATTAACAACATGCTTTTGATGAAAGACAGAGACATGATTAATAACTATTTTAAAATTAATTTTGTGCTTACTGGAGTGTTTTTTTTTCTTGACAGGGATTAAAATTGTATTTCTGGACCTAAAGGAATTTTGAATGCTGTGTTTCCATGGTACAACACATTAAATCCAGAAAATGGCTTAGTCCTGCATTTTGATCTCACAAATCATATTAAGACACAAGCCATCCCTGTTTATTTAGTTTATTTACAGGTGGTGTTGGTGGCTTCTATCTGTTCTTATGGGGAAAAGACACATTTTCTGTTTCACCACTATTCAAAGGCAGACGAAGACACATGGACTTGCATTAACAAATAGCAGGGGCTTGAAACAATGTTCACTTTATATTATGTGAAGACAGAGACACAAAATGTTTAATGTGCAGGCCCAAAGCCACTGGAAAATAAGACAGAAAAGCATGTGGGTGAGTACTGGTTTATTTTGTATCTTGGGTGTCATCTTGATAAAACACTATCCCATTTGCCTCTCAGCTGGTTCACACAATATAATATCCAATCTCTTAATCCCCATGTGGCAATCAGTCCTGTCTTGGCCTTGGTTATGACCCAGTTATGATCAGATATGTTGGGTGAAGACCAACAGTAGTTGACTGCCAGGCTTTTTGCAGCTCTATCAGCTTACAATCCTGTCTGGAGATTCCCATATATATTTTCTTTCCTCACGTTTCTGTGCAATGCATTTGTGCTTGATATTGACACTCATTTCATAACTGTGATTATCTGTAAACATCCTCCATCTGTGAGGATATCACCAGCACATGCCAAAGAAAAGGCATTTCTGCAAATGCAAGTTAATAATTTTCAACACCTTCAACATATTGTGCCACTGTGAAACTCTCAAGACAGTACTCCACCCACAGGAAATTTGAGATGTACTTTAATTAAGGAAGACACTTCCTCACAAAAAAGGCAGAGTAGAACAAAAAAAGAGGTGCTACAAAATATAAGGGAAACGTGCCGGAGGTGAACCTAAAACACTCCATTACGACTGCAGAGAAAACATCAAAGAAGGTTTGACATCAACACTTGGGAAAAGCCCATTTTACAAGGCTAACCAGCCGTCTGTGTTCATTGCATTTCAGTGAGAGTGTAAAAGAACTCACTTTCTCTCCCTCTCTTTCTCGCTCCCCCTCTTTCAATTAAATATGTGTCATCTCACAAGCATCTGTGCTGAGAGGGTTCTTCTTTGGTGAGGTGACGGCAGACTTTCCTCATCCTAGTAGATGCACAATATGTTGCGTGGATCATGAGGCTTGATACAAGCTTGTGTGTTGTGTGTGTTGTGCATTGATAATTCATTGCCATTATCTTGCCTTCATGCCGACGTGATTTTATAAGCCTAACCTTCAAAGACTCCTTCTCTTTTTTTCATGCAATGACAACTCAGTTTAGTGCATAACATTAGGTACTATTTTGTTTATTTTTATTAAATACAATTTGCTTTATGTGTTTTGCATCTATTTTGAAATTCTTCATAGATTTGTTGTTTGTTTGTCACATTGATCAAGTGATTCACACTTAGGTATTGCATTAGTGCATAGCTCATTTATTCTAAATATTTTAGAGGAGGTATGAAATGAATATAATATAGAAATTATGAATGAATGCAATACTTGTTAATTAACTTTAATATTATATGCTCCACATTTCATCCATATTCCATCTGTAATGATTAAACATGTATGATTAATGTTTCCAGGGTAATGTATTTTCTGCATTATACAGTACATGTGGTGCATGCACTATATGCTTATAGAATATTTGGGACATATCACATAATGTATAGGCCAACAATACACACAGACTTAATCTATTTTAAGGTATGGGGTTGTAGATACATAATGTACCTTGCCATATGACAGGCCTTTATACATGTTGGATTAGCAATTTCCCATCAGCACAGAACAGGCACACAATCACAGCACATCTAGCAGAGGACACCCATTTTCACGGAAATGCATAAATCAGTATGACTGAACAAGAAGTCTGAGTGACTCCATTTGCGTTTTTTTTTTTTAAGGGAAGAGCCAGCCTGTATCTGTGTCTATTATTTTACAGCCCTGCTTCATTGGTAAGCTGAGGGTCCAGAGGTGGATGTGGAATCTCTGAGAACAAGATTTAAAAAATGTCGTTGTTGAGCATGAAAAGCCCATCATTCTGCAGAGTTCAGATGTATGCTGGAGGAGAATAGACCATGTGCCTGATGGGACTAACATTTTGCAACCTCTCTCTGTTTTGGAAATGGAATTTGCCTGTGCAAACATCCTTCTCCTCCTTGCCAGCTATGCTGTCTCTCTCCTTCTCTCCCTCTCGCTCTTTTCAGTTCAACATTTTCTTTGTGAACATTTGCATTTTTATTGTAAAAGTCTGAAGAATAACCAAGCAAAGTTAATAATAGTAGCACAAGCTTCAGAGCGATCTATCTTTGTGCCCACTTTTAATTTTCATTATTAGTTCTAGCTTTATGAGAGACATTTCATAGTAGCATATTAAAAGTCAATAGCAATGGCAATAACTCCCCCATTAAACAACGCAAAATAAATATGCATACTTACATAATCCCCGTTCTGCTGCCTTACTGTGGGTGTCATTTTGAGATCCAAGCTAGCTGGTTATATACCTGTAGGTGTAACATCACTTCAGTGCAGCAGACTCAAGATCAAGCAAAACATCAATGTTTCTTTTCTTATTTTTCATCAGATTAACCTCATGTTACTTTTCTTGGTCAGAACAGTGAGTGGCAGTTATAAAAAAGAATTTATCAGCACTTTAACAACATTTACATGAGATTCACTCTCTCTTTCCTCACCACACATAGTGTGGAACAGGCAGCACATGCTCATGGGTTCAAGTTTTTTAGAAAGGCACAACAAGTTGATTATGACCCGTGACCTCTCAATATATGTGATTGAGAAATGTAATGCATCACCGCATAAACGGCTAAGCTGTATCAGTCATTCAAAACTATACCTTTCCCACTTACTTTCTTCCACAGTTCCACTACCTTAACGACCCGAGTGATAGACACCCCTTCTCATGGCGTTTATGAACAAGAGAAACGATTGCTGTATTCTCAGTGTATGGTCCTATCAAATCTTAATGAACACTGTGCAGCCAGTCTCAGAAACATGACTATGCTCTATGCTATTTGACTTTGAAGTGCACATAGTAGACAAAAACATGACGGTCTTGAAGGTCATCATGAGTAAGAGAGATGGCATAGTCCCTAAATAACTCACAAGCAGGGAGATGAAATACACACGTTTCACTTGCACTAGCGGCCTCGCCAAGGGCGTAGGTTTGGTCTCAGCTTTGGTAGGAACAATACACCCCCCCCCCCCCCAAAAAACAACCCTTCCTCACAGATAAATTATTCATATGCATCTGTATTATGTTGTATCTGTATTCTGAAATCTATTCTCAAACAATAATACAATACATTGCCTACCTAAATATTAGCTATTACCTACAGTAATTGACTAAAGTACCTACAGTAAAAGACTAAACTTGAATTTGACTCCGCTTGACAGTCATTAAGCTTTAACTTTTAATAATAGTCTACAGACTAGGCTACTATTAACTGCAGACTATAGACTACACTAATAACACCAATTAGCCTAAGCCTACAAATTTATACCGGAGATGGTTAATATAATTCGTCACCTACCTGATTGAACATCATCATCTCTCAGGGTTGGTTAAGCATGTAAGCTGCAACACCTCACAGTAGGAAGGGCTGTACACCTACTCTCTGGGTGCTAAAACAGTAGATCTTTTTTTCTATTTGCGTGGCACTGTAGGCTAACAACAACAACAAGGAAGAAAATCGGCCAAAATGATTTTCAGTACAAATGTAATAAGGTTAACACTTTTCTGAGAATATAGCAAAACGCACCTGCCTGTGCTTTTCTACTTGCTACATAATTAGCCTACAAAATGCATTACGGCATATGGTTAGCATTTTGCTTTAACTACATGAATATGACCCCCCTGTCATCAACCTGATTGCTATCATCATCCAACTCCACACAACGATTTATCACAGTAGGAAGACGGGTGATAACACTTGCTAAACCAATTCTATGCACTACTTACTCTCTCTGTGTTGAAATAGGTCCGTATATCTTTTTTGGTGGCATTCTCTAGGCTATATCTTTAGAAAGCAGAACAAAGTGAGTTTGAATAACCAGGATAAGTTTAACACTTTTCTGAGGACATATAGGTTATCACAGATAACGTTATCAGCACAAAACGAGCCTCCGCTCTAGTCTTGTAGACAACTTTTAACGATTAATGCAGGCTTTGTCATTGTGAGTGGAACGTCGATGGTCAACGGAAGTTCGATGCTGAAGCTCTGGAAAATGGATTGCTAGCGCGTCAAAGGAACAAAACCTACCGTCTGCAACTTATTCTATTGCATCCGCAAATAAATATGTTAATAAATTCATATTTATATATAAAATAAAATGTGAAATATGGTAGGGACTATTTTGTCGTTCCAAAATATTGGTTGTGACTTGTCCCTATGGTCCCTATGCAAACTACGCCCATGGGCCTCGGTGGCACAACACTTGCATGGTTTGATCAGAAATGACATTGACTTGACAATGTCATGTAGATGCATCCAAACTGTCTGCGATATGTCTGCACTAATGAAAACCCCTGTGTGTATACTCTAAACATATTCTACTCTATAGCATCTGTACATTGATGATGGCATGGCCATTCTTTACTCAGTGGTCTGTCAGACATGTGTCTTTAGAGACTTTCATGTTTTTGTGGTTTAATCTTGCCTGCTCTCATCTTCATTAGAGTTCAAATGATTTGGGCAGAGGAAGTGGTAGTGAGGAAGTGCTGGTGTGCACCCAGAATGTGGCCCCTCTATTGATCATCTCACTGGCTCCACACATTAACCATGAGAGGTGTATGTGTGTGTGTGTGTGTGTTGGGGGGTTGTGTCCGTACAATTGTTAGTTATCATAAAATATTAACATAAGACAGTTTCAGTTTTTGTGTACGACATGACAGTTGCCAGATTAGAAACAAAAACTGGAAAAGAAGAAAAAATGACCTAGCACAACCTTTTAAACAAAAGAGAAGTTCTACTTTAAAAGCCCTGCTCGCTGCCTTTGAGCTGTTTGTTTACTTGACTAAGTCAGGCACACCGGCAGGCAGACATGCAGCACAGGCAGACAGGCAACCCTTCCATCCCATCTGACATCCATCAGCCCTGTGGCCCACACACACAGTGACTGGGGTTATTAGACCAGCTTGGTTTCCAATGCAGGTCACTTCCGTTGGGAAACAACTGCAGTTTTTTTTTTTTACCAAACATTTCCTTTTATTCATAAGAATGGAAATGAGATAAGATACTTACACCATTTTAAGCTGCTTCAGCAACAAAATGAAAAAATGGCACATGAATATACATGAATTAATGTTTTACCACCATATAAAGTACATAGAGTTAAAGGCGCTCTAAGCGATGCTGTTTCACGTCACTTCTTGTTGACGTTCGAAGTATTGTCAAACAAAACGGAGGATAGCTATCTCCTCCCCCTCCCTCCCACGCCTCCTGAAAGACTCACGCGCACTAACCCCCACCCAACCCCTCCCCCAAATCCTTCTTGTCGTTTATTGGCTGGAACACTGTTTATGTTTCGTTTTCGTTTGTTATGCTAGGTTTGCCCACTGTGTTTTTGTTGCCGTTTGTGGAGCCTGGGCTGTCTACAGAGACCGCGTTTTTTACAGTGTGTTCAGGGGACAGGCAGCTAGCAGATTGTAAGGAGATGTTTGCTGTATGTAACAACACATGTTTAAGTCCTAAAAACACGGCTCATTAAAAACTACACTATGCATTAATGTTCAACACTTAGATGATTATTAAATCAGACCCTAATTAAAGGCAGGAATTGAGGTATTAATTACAGGTTAGAATCTGCCATCATGAATCAATTTCTACTTGTATTCCATACATTCAGAATTATTTATTTTTCATGTATTAGTAATTATTTAATTAAACAATAATGCACAGCAAGCTTTTCTATTGCTGTATTTGCATTTTGTGGTTTATACAGAAGTTAAAACATTAACAAATGCACATTCCTTTTCATGTACTCTTAAGTGTTACTGCTGCTTCAATAGCCGAAATGTCTGCTTAATGGGGACATGGCATTATCATGATCATAGTGGGGGGTGTTTCTTTTTTGATATAATGTCATGTGGAGTGTGGAGTGCAGTGCAGACAATGGCAGAGAGCCAGCACTGTGGTACAGTTACATTAGGTGGATTTGTTTGCAAGGTTATTGTTGGTGATCTACATCTAGTCTGTCTGCCTATCTGCTCATCATTTCTGTATGGGCATTAATAATGGCCACATCTGCTCTTTACCCAGTGGTCTTCCCTCAGCTATAGCGCTTTTGGGGTATTTATCTTGCCTGCCTCATGTCCATGCGAGTCTGAATGATTTGGGCCGAGGGTGAGGGTGAGTTAAGGTGCTGCTGCTGTGCATCCAGAGTATGTCTCTAAACACTCCATAAATCATCTCACTGGCTTCACACAGTAACCATGGGAGGTGTGTGTGTGTGTGTGTGTGTATCTGTGTCTGTATGTGTGTGTGTGTCTGTATGTGTGTGTGTTTGTGTGTGTGTGTGTGTGTGTGGACACTTTTAGTTGAAACAGACCACACATACTGTCAGTAACCCAATATCAGTAGGCCAATATTGATAATGACATAGACAGCTCTAAGCTGTTGCTTTAATATCCTCAACACTAAATATCCTGCATTCTCTAGCCAAGAGTTCTGAAAATCCAAATATTGTCTAGCGAAGCACAAGTGCTTGCAGTAATGATATCCAGTATGTTCTGGTATTGTTTCCATTCAAACGTAGAGCTGAACTACGTTTAAACAAAAAATAGACACATCCGGTACACATGTTGTGGGTTGTGTGTGGGTGTTTTTGCTTGCCGCAAAACATAACCTCAATAAATCTATGATTTATGTGGGTCTGGCAGCAACCAGTGTAGTGACTGTGTGAGGTGTGAGGTAATTATTTCATTGTGCATGTTGGATCGAATAATATTTTTAAAGATCAATCTGATGTGTAACTTGATTTAGGGGAACTTGTCTTTGCCCGTAATTAGTTTGGGATGCAAACCTTTATCAGTGGCCCACTTCCAGCACAAGGAAGTTTTGACATTTCTCCACTATTCAGTCTAAACAAGTGGACTTTTTCTCTATGAGTAACCTTCATAGACAATTTCAACCGTTTTTTTGGAACCACAGATGATTCTTCAGACCAAATAGTGCAATACATCTGGGGCCAGACTGCTCTGGTCATGGTCATCAACAATCACTCTATACAGCCCCAGCCCATACTTGATTTCTAGGCTGTCCTTCCGCAGCCCTAGACGCTCAAAAACAGTAGTGTACACCAAATGGATGGATCAGTCCTCAAACAAGCCCTCAAACCCAAATCTTCTAGAGCTTCACAAACACGTGCCACAGCCTCCAAATCAAACACATTGTGTGGAATTTACACAACTGCATAACACTGATGGCAGGAACACCTTAATGAACATTTTGTCTATTAGCACCTAAGCTTCTGTTAGTGATTACGGCAATGAGTTTGCAGCTTTAGCTTTTTCAGAGGTAAAATTTATAAAACTGAATATAACTTCACAGTTGCCACCTAGAACCTATGTCTTCAGAGAGAATTGAATTAAACCTATACTTAACTAAAACATGTATTGACTATTGCACATACGAGAAAACAGTACAATATCAGTTATACATCAGAACAAAATATCAGTTCTACATCAGAATTTCACCAGAATTTCAAAATCTGTTCTACACCTGTGGCATCTGATGTGCTCCCGATATAAAATTATGTTTGCACTTTGCAGGGCACCTATGGCACCATATCATAAATCCGGGGACCTGGGTTCTCTTTCGCTTCGAAGCCGAAACGTACGAGTGGATGATGCAGGCAACTACTTAGACAGCCCTGCGTGACGTCAGAAGTCTATATATTGACTGCGCTTACGCTTCAGGCCCTCTTTGCCTCTTTCACCTCGCCTACTGCGTGTGTTTCTGAGTCGCCTTTTCGTTTGCTTTCGCAAATATTCTAAAACCAACGGCTTTTTTGAAAGCCCACCACAAAAGCTTTTTTCAAAGCTCTCCGAGGGATTTCCGTCTTGCTCCAAGTGCTCACGCCGGTCCCTGACTTCTGGTACCCCGAGACGCAAGATGGCTACTCGTCATTGCACCGACTGTGATCGTCCCATGGCGATTTCCGACCGCCATGCTATCTGCTTCATCTGTATGGGGAGCGAGCATGCTATGCTCGCTTTTTCGCGGCCAGATCTTTGCTCGGCTTGCGAACGCCTCTCCCCTACGGCTATCGCCAACAGAGCGGCATTTTGGTGGGTTGCACTGGTGTTCCAGGGGCGGGCTCTACCCCCGTTGGTGCTAGTGCTCTCTCTACCCGCCAGTCTATCGATTTTCCCCCGGCGTCCCCGCACCCGGATGGGCTAATCGACCGGTCTTCAGTGGCTACTCGGCCGTCGGTTAGCTTCTCAGAGGCTAGCTTGCTACCAGCTAGCCAGCTAACCGCGGCCCACCAGGCTAGCCCGGCTAGCTCCATCGACGCTGCCTTTGCCCGCGCGGCTACCACGCCGCCTCAGGGCGACGATGACGACCCAGTTATCGAAGCTGTGGATGAGGAGGAGCTTGCTTCCTTCCTCTCCGCTAAAGGCTGCGCCACCGTGGAGGATTTGCCACCTGTGTTGAAGACCCACGCCGCCCAGTTAGCTTCTGAGCTAGCTTCGTTGGCTACGCAGGCGGCTAGCAGGCTAGGCCTGCCTCCGCCTCAGCGCTGTCCGGGAGGGCGTTTTGACCCCTTCTCCGGCGAGCTCCCCTCTCCGGACGCTCTCCCTCTCCCTGCTCACCCCATGGTTGTGGCCGATGCACAGGGCTCTTGGGAGGCTCCCTACGCCGCCATTGCCCCTATCCAGGGGCACGCGGCATTTTACGCGATGGACGGAGCGGCCGCCACCGGCCTCATGCAGCTTCCTCGCGTTGAAGATGCGGTCGCTGATTGTTTAGCACCAGCCTCTGCCACCACCTGGACATCGCCTCCCGAGCTCCCCTCCAAGCCGTGTCGGCGCACGGAGAAGCTCACCTCTAAGGCCTTCATCTGCACAGGCCAGGCGATAAGGGCAATGAATACCGCCTTTCTCCTCTCCTCTCTGGCTGAGGAGCTGGTGGCAGATTTGTCAGCACAGCCGTCGGACTTAACCCTCCATCAGCTGCGCAGAGTTACCGCTCTCACCTCACTGGCCATCCGGGCGGCCATTAAAGCCAACGGGCGCTCCCTTGGCTCCTTGGTCGTCCTAGACAGGCACCTCTGGCTGAACCTCTCGTCCATGCCAGAGAAGGAGAAGAGGCATCTCCTGAATGCTCCCGTCTCCGCTGATGCTCTGTTTGGCCAGGCGCTGGAACTACAGTGCGACCGCTTAGAGAAAACGAAGTCGGCGGCTCAGGCCCTGCAACCCATGCTTCCTAAGCGTGCTCCGCCTCAGTCAGCCGCTCCCGCTGCTCCTCAGACGCGTGCTCGTGCGCCTCAACGGACGCCTCACGCGGGCGCCCAGCTCCCACCAACCGTCCAGCTAGCCAGGAGCGGCGTAAGAGGCCACAGCGATCCTGATGCGATCGCGTGTGTGCGGCAGAGCATGTCATGCGATCACCATCCATTGACTGCTATGCCTGTGTGCTCTGAAAGGCACGGGTCTTCGCTCTGCAGTCCCCAGCTCGGAGCGTTCCCCCCCGCTTCGGCGGTCCTTTCTGATCCCACCATCAGTTTTTTGCGGCCAATGAGATTACCGACGCAGCGAGACAGCGAGCTGTGCTCATAAGCGTAGTCGGGCCATCAACATACAGTTTGATGAGAAGCCTTCTCAGTCCAGGTAAACCTAAGGACAAAACTTACCAGGAGCTAGTGATACTATTCAAAAACCACTACCACCCGAAGTCTAGCGAAATTGTACAAAGGTACAAGTTTGATTCCCGCTCAAGAAAGCCTGACGAATCTGTGTTGGAATATGTAGCAGAGCTACGTCGGCTAGCGCAAGATTGCAACTATGGCGACAAGTTACAGCAAATGTTGAGGGATAGACTTCTATGTGGTATTAGTGATGAGCGTATTCAGAGATGTCTCCTGTCAGAAGCACAATTAACTTTTGACAAAGCACTGTCCATTGCTGTAGCCGTAGAGACTGCAAACAAGAATGCGCAAGATTTGAAAATTCAAAGTGCTTCAGTGAAGTTCATGAAGGCGAAGAAAGGCTCGCAGGGAACTAGTGGATTTAAAGGAGCAGGAAAAGAATGTTATCGGTGCAAGGGAACCAGGCATACTGCAGCAGACTGTAAATTCAAACAAGAGAAATGTCATGCGTGTGGCAAAATAGGACATATTGCAAGAGCCTACCGTAACAAGGGTGTGCAAAATCAGGGCAGCAGAGATAACAAAGATGTAAAGAAAGAAACAAAGCAAGGTGCTTATCACCGGGAACACCAAGCGGAAGTAAAGCAGGATGAAAGTGACAGCTCATCAGAAGAAGCACTACCAATGTATTTCATGAAGTACAAATTGGGACAAATGAGTGACGTGCATGTGAGACGAGTAGACCCCTATGTGGTTACACTGAAGTTGAATGACAAAGATGTTCAATTCGAAATAGACACAGGCTGCAGTCTCACTGTAATGAATGAGGACACATTCAAAAAGATATGGAAAGAAGCAAACAGTCCAGACATGAAGCCAGTCAGAATCCACTTGGAGACATATACAGGTGACCCTGTCAAAGTTATAGGAGTTGTGACAGTCAAAGTGATATACAACAAGCAAAGTTGCAAGTTGCCCCTTGTGGTGGTCGGAGGAAAGGGCCCCAGTTTATTCAGGCATGGCTGGATGGAAAAAATTCATCTTGACTGGAAAGAAATAAAAGCAGATCACAAGGCCAGTAAAGTAATGTGCATAAAGACAGAGAAAATGACATTACAGCAAGTGTTAGACAAACATGAGAATGTATTCAAAGAGGAATTGGGTACACTTCAAGGCACAAAGGCGACTATCCATGTCAAGGCTGACGCCGTCCCTCGTTTCTTCCGCCCAAGGTCAGTCCCATACGCCATGCGTACTAAAGTCGATGAAGAGATAGACAGACTGTTAAAGGAAGATATAATATCACCAGTGAAGTGGTCTGAATGGGCAGTGCCAGTTGTTCCAATTCTGAAGCCTGATGGGCACATAAGACTGTGTGGTGACTACAAGCTAACCGTAAACACAGTTTCGTCACTGGAACAATATCCAATACCTCGAGTAGAAGATCTTTTTACTGCTCTATCAGGAGGAAAGCATTTTTCTAAATTGGATATGAGTCACGCTTACCAACAAATACTCATGGATGAAGTGTCAAAGAAGTACTTGACAGTGAATACCCATAGAGGGCTGTTTACATACAACAGATTCCCTTTTGGAGTTGCATCGGCCCCAGCTTTGTTTCAGAGGACCATCGAAGGACTGTTAAGAGGGATTCCACATGTCGCTGTGTACCTCGACGACATTCTCCTGAGTGGGCTGGACGAGGCTGACCACTTGAGAAATCTTGACACAGTGCTTACTAGGCTGGAAGAAGCTGGATTGCGTTTGAAGCGCAGTAAGTGCACGTTCCTACAAGAGGAAGTGGAGTATCTGGGACATAGGGTGGATGCGCAGGGTCTTCATCCTGTGGAAAAGAAAGTGAAAGCAATTAGGGAAGCTCCTGCTCCAACAAATGTCACTGAACTCAAATCATATCTAGGATTGTTGAACTACTACAACAAATTTCTACCAGACTTGGCAACACTGTTAGCCCCTCTGCATGAACTCTTAAGACAAGATGTGCTCTGGAAATGGCATAAAAGGCAAGAGGAGGCTTTCCAGAAGTCTAAAGATCTACTGAATTCGGCACAAGTGTTAGTCCATTACTCTGCTGATCGAGAATTAATTCTGTCATGTGATGCCTCGCCATATGGTGTGGGCGCTGTTTTATCACACCTGATGGAAGATGGAAGTGAGCGTCCATTGGGGTTCATGTCACGAACACTGTCCCCTGCAGAAAAGAGGTACTCACAGCTAGATGAAGAAGGGTTAGCTGTCATATTCGGAATTCAGAAATTTCATAAGTACCTATATGGACGAGCATTTACCATCTATACAGATCACAAACCATTGATCTCACTTTTCAATGAGAAAAAACCCATAAAACACACACCACAAACCTTTTGTGCAAAAAAAAAAATTCCATATCATATAGACATTATTTACATGAGAACAGTTTTGTGTCAATAAAGAATTTCAATCTATCTATCCATACGGATTAAAGTGTTGAATTTGTGGCATGTTCAATTTCTCTTGTCATTTCCCTGCATGGCCAGAGTTATATGAGCTGTAACTTTTGATCACAAATGTCCGGAAGCAACGTCAGGCATCCATATCAGTTGGCAACATGATTTGCCATGGTTACATGGGACTTCAAACATGTTTAGCCTCTAATACAGTAGTCACAAGACAAACTGACACAAGAGTATCACTGATACAATGAGATTTGTTGTTGACATGGATCTCTGCTCTCCATTCAAGAGCAGTGTCACTTGTCTCTTGTACATTAAAACACAGTAGAGCCTTGGAGCCGTGTGCTATTGACTGTGGAATGTTGACAATGGAGTTCAGTTCAGTTTTTGGCCAGTGTGTTTAGACAGCAATTAAAACAACGTCAATCATCAGCATAATAGTACTGTGGTGCCTAAAAACTCAGACCTGTATCAAGATAAAAAAAAAAAAAAGGCAAATAGATTTAGGGTTTGGGTCTGAGGAGGGTTGAGTGGTAAAGATCTGAGGTCCTCAGAGTGCACTGCTCCATTTTTTTAGTATTATCTAGGCCTACATTACCTGACTTGGCATATCATTGCTTTTATACAGACTGCTTTTATTTGTTTGCATGAATAGTGAGTGAAAAAGACAGAAAGTGAGGGAAACACAGAAAAGAGAGAGAGGGCACAAAGAGATTAAGATTAAAGAAAGGATTAATTCTGGATTAACTATGTAGGACTCATTCCTATTATAACATCCATATTATTGGTGGCATGTCCGTCATAAGTCACTCGCATATCTGAAAGATTACAAACCACCTGTTTCCCGCTCATTTTTCACATGATATCATTTGCAACCTCACTTTAAAAATAAACATCATGCAGGGTATCTAAACTACATCAAATTGCTAAGAAACAATGTGTATTTTGTGGGTGGTTAGTATGCAAAATAAAGCTAGTTATAACATCAACTTTGATAAACTGCTCTTGTCAAATAACCCTGCAAATTTGTCAGTTATAAAGCCTGCATATGTGATGCTGTGCAAATTTACTTTCATTTTTCTTGGGTGAAATTCATCACATGCTTGATGGCAGACTGAACTAAAGAATTGACAAATTTGACAAAAGGCAAATTTAGGTAGAGTTTGGTGTGATGTTGAGCAAATATTTTTTATGGAAATGTATTTCAGTTCAGTTTAAACAGATGTCTAAAGAAGTGTTGTATTTTGTGATTAATAACAATGTAATACTCAAACCTGATAGCCTGGGCCCGCCCATACTTCCTGTGACGCTACATTCAATTTCGAGTTTACGCATACGTCTTCGGAATGAGTGGTCTGATTGGTTGTAGATTCGTCAAGTAGTATACAGAGGCATCTGATGGACGCAGGTTAAGCCCGCCTCCCAGAAGACGTTTAGTAATGTAGGATGGCCAGACTAAGCTCCCATGAGCTTTGTCGCGCAAGCCAGGCTACAAACCTGATGGTGTATTCAAACAAACTTTAGCGCCAGGGGGATCTGAACTTAAACATAACAAACAACGGCTAACCAATTGGCAACAAGATGGAGAGTTAATCCTCCTCTACCATCTTTTGATCGATTGGTCGCTCGTGGTTTGTAGTGTTATAGTGTTTTTTTAGTGTTGAGTGTTCTTTTGAGGATTACAGCCCCTGTGTTGTATTTTGAGACCATATTTTCTCATAGTGTATTCAGGGGGCAGAAAGCGTGTTAAAATCCTCCAACATCTCATAGAGCATCTTTAACTATATATATTTTTGGATTACTCACAATTAAAATTATGTTAAAGTAAGCATTCTATATGTTACTGTATATGGTTTTATGGGTACATGCTTTATTTCTATGTATTTTTAACATCTGTGTGTGGGAATGTTGGTATTTGTTCTGGAAGAAGAAAAGAAAAGAAAAGAGAAGAATGTGAAAACCTTTTTGTTTTGTACAGTCTAATGGAGTAAGAGAAAGAGGTAAATAAGACCTTGATTAGTGAGTTATTTGGTTAGTGTGTTATTCCAGCAGTCCTCTCAGTTAAAATGATTGACAGATGATGGAGGATATGCCACCGAAGGTCCTGGAAATATGTACATTATAAATGATTTGGACCCCACTGCTATAAAAAATATGCTAAACATACATATGCAATTGGACCACACACATACATTATGCATGGCTTATCTCAAGGTGAGTTTGTCTACTAAAAGCAGCTTTTATCCTGCGGAGTGAATGTGACCTGAAATACTGGGGTTTTCTGAGAGAAAATTCACAATATTATCTATCTGCTTATCACAGTAAACATTGAAGAAACACTTTGCAGAAATGCATGTTTTCTAAGTGCCTTCATTAACGGCATGCTGTTTCTCCCATTTCACTAGGAGATGAACAAGTGACCTTGTGGCACTGCCAAGGTTTTATATTAAATGCCTGGAAGAGGGCTTACACAAAGCTTCATGTTTTGGAAAATGGATAAATAAAGAAAAGGGAAACAAATAATGAAATAATAAATTATAACAGTTTAAAGGGTTTAGAATGAATTAAACTTCCATATAATCTCTTTAGCTCCTAATTAAGATTATGTTTGAAACACACACATATGAAGGATTCTTAGTTTAATGTGCTTTCAGATTCAATGCAACAGAGATGTGAGTTACTTTTGCATGTCATTGTGCATGCAAATAGTAAGAAATAGATAACAGTTTACAATGACATTGTATGATTGTACAGTATAAAGAAATTCAAATAAACAGATTTATGACTAAGTGTTTCTTAAGACAAACACGGAGGTGGCAGGTGCTTGTTACAGCTTTGGACGCTGCGGAGCATGTGCCCCTCTGCTCTCCACGGGTGGCCACGGGAAATGAACGGCAGTGAAATCAAACCTCACACTAGTCATGCAAGCACAGATCAGTGAAGAGATCAGAACAGGCGCACTGTGGGGACTGTCCATGGCTCAGTGGTTTAAGGTAACAGCTGCTATGAGATCTAGAATCAAACAAAACTGCAGATTTGCTGCAAATGCATATTTATTTAGGGACATTGATTTTTCAAAATTGCC
Source organism: Limnothrissa miodon (assembly GCA_017657215.1). NCBI lineage: Eukaryota > Metazoa > Chordata > Actinopteri > Clupeiformes > Clupeidae > Limnothrissa > Limnothrissa miodon. Next base: position 31,850 of record JAGFZM010000254.1, on the reverse strand, counting down.
CTGCACAATATTTTGAATGGAAGGATTTTTGTTCCTTGAGGACATGCCACCGTTGTATTTCATCATGCCAGGCAAAACACAAAGCCAGCATTGTCTATATCCTCTGAACCACCCCATGCGTAAACATAGATCTACTGTATGATGTAAGAAACGTTTGGGAAATGCAATTGCAAATAGGTGTTGAATGTTCTACGGTAATCTGAAGGCTATGTGTAAACCAAACATCCCAATTTTACAGTGTATGAAATAGCAAACATTATGATGTCAGATCTCACTATAAACCTCTGTGCTCTTTTATCAAGTCTCATCGGCCATAGGTTACTTCTGGTTGTGGGTTTAGATTAGTCTCTAGTGTGTGTGTGTATGTGTGTGTGTATATGTATGTACCAGAGTGTTCGGGGGTTTGGTTGAGGAACAACAATCACCAACTCATTCGGTTTATCTTCCTGTTTTTCTCATCAGAGCTCTAAAGCCTCCCAGTGGCAGGCCCGATCTGAGCCAGGCTTGCAGCCGGAGGTCACACTCGCTGGTGATTTTAAAGCAACTCACCCACAGAGAGTTTTTTTTTTTTTTTGTAGGATTATGGCAGAACTGGGCTGAAAAAAAATCAAAGTGAATTCTTTTTCTATTTGAGATATTTTGAAAGCACTGTCACAAAAATCACCAAAATACAAAAACAGCAAGAACTGAAGTAGTTTAACATCACACACACATACAAATGTTAGATAGTGAAATTGCATCTGTTTGTCTGTTCATAAATAGGGGTTGGATATAATGCATACTTTATACCGTGCATTTACCTGCAATGATCTACACATGGCACAACCTGTAACCTTCCCATGATACACCTGCTAAGTGACCTTTCATGAGATAACATGTCCGAGACACACACACATATACACACACCAACCCAACCCACACACGCGCACACTTCTACAGTATGTTGCAATGCCTCTTTGTTTTACAGTATCTCAAGAGGAAGACTCCCATAGGCTTGCAGAAAGCGACTTGCCTCCTTGCGACCTGACACTGCCTTGACGTGGGCCTAATGGTATTAGTGTGCGTCTGCTGAGAGTGCTTGACGGCCGCTGACGGTAATGTGTTTCGACTGCTAGGGGGCTTGGGAGGTGAGGCAACGGATGATCCTCAGTCTGCTTAACAGGATCTGAAATACACTCTGAATGCCGAGGCTCCACAGAGCCCTTCCACTCCCCCACCCCCCCAACCCTTTTTATACTCCACAGATGGGCGACCACTTTAGCATGGCACAGTAATGGCCGGGCTGGGACCAGGCTGACCAGTTCAAGGGGGAATTAGATGATGGACTCCCAATCTCACGCACAGGTGTGTGACTTGTGTACATTTTGAAGAATGCTTTTCGAGGTGGATCAGTGCAGAGGGAAAATGTCCAATGTCCAAGCATGTTTATACATCAACAATAATCTGATTTTCCACTGTGATTGATGAGATGTAGAATGATTGACTCATTGCTTATTGTCAGTGACTCATATAAACTGACCCTCTTTAGAAAACGCAATAAAACCTAGTCATTGGTACAGCCCTCATATTTACCATGTAATAAAGGGACAATATGGTGAAACAGGATGTTTTAATTCAGAGTATTTATGTTCTTACAGGGCCAAAATTGATACTTGCAAAAACAGACAATGAATGAAGACAGTTATTATTAATTATTCAAAGAATGAATCCGTCTTTATTTCCTCATTCCTTATAGACAGAAATTACGTGGCAGTAGTCTAAATGGAGGACAATCGAAGGTTCACTTTTCACTGTTCACTTTTTTAACTGTATGAACTGTACATCCTCTTCCCTTTTCTCCTCCCTCCTCCGGCAACTGAACTCTGAGTGTTGCCATATATCTCAGGAGGCTTCCAATGACCATGGTCTGCTTTCTGTTTTCTTGGCTCTGGCTGACTCAGAGGCTTAGACTCAAGGATCGGGCTGTTCACTCAGACGCCCTTGTAGATATGCTCGTTAGTAAATTGGATGACTGCCATTCCAATCATTGCTTAATTGGGAGGAGCTATTTTCCTCCGTCTGTGCTCCACCAGTCGGATGGGAGACGTTATCTTAAAGACACAGAGCCCCATAATAAACCACAATAAGCCACAACTAGTTTAAGTTCTCATTTTGGTTATTAGCCAAAAATCTTTTGAATGAAGGAAATTGTGTGCTTTTGAATGACAAATCTGTCTGAATGACAAATAGTTTTGTAGAAGGGGGAAGAAGGATGCTCCAGAGTGATACATCCTCTGTAAACATATTATTACTTAAGCTGTTTTTCCCTCATCCTTGTGTGTGTGTGTGTGTGTGTGTGTGTGAAAGTGAGATGGAAAGAGAGAGGGAGAGGGAGAGAGTAAGAGTGAGTGAGTTTTGACTACTTCAATCAGCCTCAGTTTTTTGTATGACGATTGATGGCTTGTGAGTCACACAGGAGACTCGTAGAGACCTTCCATGCAAAGGTGGACCTGTGTCCTTAATTCTTTCATTTCTGCTCTCTCATTCCTATTTATCCTATTTAAACAGTTAGTCACATATGTCGTAATGAGCTCTGCTGCATTTGCCTCTGGAATGGCATTTCAATCCATCATCTGTCCGCCAGTTAAGAATCAATTAGGAGACAATTGTCTGTAATTACAGCAACAGTTAGTGCAATAATCAATGGCGCAACACTAGCACACTGCGGCTCTATTACTGTCCCTGCAGATGGACTGGAACCAGTGGAAGAAATGAACACTAGGGAGAGGTCCAGTTAATCTGAGGCACTCAGCAGCAGATTGACTTCTCCACTCCTCCATTGTTCCTGTATTGTTCTCTAGCAGTGAGACTGGCAGAGCAGCACAGGGGTAAAAAGGGCGCCTGGATGTTCACATATCACACACATTCTGCATGTGGGCAAGTTGGAGCAATGGTACCATCACTGACTGACTATCAGGCAACCTGGGTTTGATAGCCTGTTTGTTAAAGTAAATATCAGTCAACAGCCAACAACATGATAGTAAGCCTTCACAGGTGCTATCATGATCGACAACAAAAGATTTTTTTGGATCTGCCAAGCATATCCAAACTTCTTTACTCAAACCTACTGAACACAATTACATGCGCGGGAGTGTGCTTCTATCAAAGGACCAGTAGTAAAAGAGAATCTTTTATCTAAACTCAACAGAGAAAGGCAGCTATACCGTCGCCTTAATCTGACCTGCCCAAAAAGAAAATCTAAACTCCTAGTCCTCTCCATAATTTAATACATCAGGGAGGTCATTGTTTTTTCTCTGTACAATGGCTCCATCTTTGTTCAGCTGAACAGAGACCAGAAACCCAGAACAGAGCAATTGTGTTTACTTTAGTTCAGCACACCAATTTAGTTGGCTGTCATGAAGCTAAAAGAGCAAAGGATGAGTATGGGCTCAGTAGTGGTATTTTGTGAGTATGTGTGTGTGTGTGTGTGTGTGTGTGTGTGAGAGAGAGAGAGAGAGAGAGAGTGTATGTGTGTGTGTGAGTATGTGTCTGTGTGTGTGTGAGAGAGAGAGAAAGATAGTGTGTGTGTGTGTGAGTATGTGTGTGTGTGTGTGAGAGAGAAAGAGAGAGAGAGAGAGTGTGTGTGTGTGTGTGTGTGAGTATGTGGTTGTTGGGCCCCTGAAGGCAGCAGTGATAACATCATACAGCTGTATTACAGAACAACGACAGAAAAAGTCAACTCAGCTTTCCGACCACTGTTTTTTTTTTAATTGGTCACACGTGTGAATGTGATTACGATGTTGTGCGTGCTGAGAATTTATATTTACACATTTCTCCATTCAAGTGACAGAGGAATAAATTCGCTGACATTGCCTGAGCAGTCATGCATGGCGGACACACACTTCAAAACTCTAGGCCTGAGCGATTGCAGGTGTGGCGATATCTTCAAAGAGCTTAGTGCACTCACTCACACACAAACTTCAAATCCATAAGGTCTTGAACTATATGTCAGCCTTCAACGTTATCATTTTTGGGAAAAAAAAAGATTTGAAAAAACATAAAAAACATTGAAAACATTGTCATCAAACAAAGTCATCAAATCTGTGAAATGTGTCTGGACTTGCAGCTGTTTCCTCTGAGTGTGTGTCTCTCTTCGCTAGTGCAGACATTATGCTACACTAATTAACAAGCATGAGGTGGGTAAGAAATTATATTATTATGTTCCATCATGGATGGGAGGAGTAATTCATGAGTAGGTTGAAGATTGCATAAGTAAAGCCTACTGCAGATTTACTGCTGTCAATATGATACATGTCTTACAGACTTTGCTCGTGTTGTGTGTGTTAAAGCTTTGCTGGAAGAAGAGCTTGGCGTGTGTGGGGGTTGGCGATGGTGGGAAATCTTCTCTGCTTTTTTCCTGTTGGAAAATGTGAGGAAGGCTCCTCCACGAGGCTTTTGTTCAATTTGTTAAGAGGAGTCAGAGTTGGGTCCTCCTGCCGGGCCAAAGTAAATCAATGTCAATCTGCGCTTCCGAATGGTGGCATCCGCGCAGGAGACTGGGGCTGCCATACGACGCTGCCCCCGAGCTGCACAGCTGACTCAAACAATTGAGCCCCAGGCCTCTAATGTGAGCAACAGGGAGTGCATTTACATATAGATGTGTTTGTGTGGGTGTCTGAGGTGAGGGGGGTATTTGAGTGCGTTGTGCATTAGTATAGGCTATATTTGTGTTTGTTAACATATATGGGTTTGTAAGCATGTGTGTCTGTGTGTGTGTGTGTGTGTGCGTGTGTGTGTGTGTGTGCATATGTCTGAGGACACACAGAATGAAGTTAGACTGACATGAGTGGAAATGAGATGCATTCCTTTTTCCAGACGCAAGAATTCTTTTACAATTACCACAGATGCCAGTTCCATGACTCCAGGGTGAGATTCAAATACCCCTGAGTTGTCTTGAACCTTATTCGTACCGAAGTGCGAAAACAGCCATGGAATGATAAAACGAATCGTGTTGAAGAATTGGAACAAGTCGATGTTGTGCACAGTGGAAGGCCTCTTGAACATATTTAAGGGGTTGCTAACGGGATAAAAATGTAGTGCTAGACTTGAGATGAAGACATTTCTCTCTCTGAACCCTCTAATAGGCACTGATACAGATGCACATACAAATCTTTGGTAAGCCATTCTCCATCTTCAATATGTGTACATTAAAAACTCTGCCTGAAGCAGAGATGGAGGGGAAGAAATGTCATTCCAGCTCAGCGGGCTAGTCTGGTTTCTAATTAAATGGGGTCATGTTCCTGGCACTGTGACTGTGCATTGGGTGGTAAATAAGAAAAATGAAACGGCGACATTCTCCCATTGCTTGATGGCCTGAAAATCTCCCAGCTTACATCTCGACTAATGCTGACCATGTAGGGTTTTCATCTAGAGAGGACAGCTGAGGCGCAAAAAAAAAAATAAGGCTCACTCTTGTATTTGCCAGCTACTTAATTGGATATTTTAATGAGAGAAAGCTGGCGAATGTTATAGCTCTTGCCTGTGTAGCGGCATGTCAGGCACCGTTTCTGCGCGTCGGCGAGATAAACTCACATCATAATTAATCCCACTGGCGTTGTCAGACGTTGCCAAAAAAGTGGGGGGCAATCAATTACCCCCGATCCATTCGTGTGTGTCCCCCAACTGTGTATCCCCTTTCCTTTTACTGGGCATTTTATTGGTAATTAAAAATAATCATAACATCACCACGTTCCTCGGAGGCTTCTCAAGCCATTCTCAGAGGCTCCTGTTGACACAGTGCATACAGAGAGAAAGAGAGCTCATTACGTTTGCAAGGGAAATGGGATGGTGGCCTTGGTAATTATGCATGTGTATGATTCCTCGGATAGCCCATGCAGGACCATCTGGGAGTGCATTTGTTATAGTGGACAGCCTGAAGCCCATGACTTATGAGTCAAACGGACAAATGGTCATTACACTATAGTGCAGCAAATTGTCCATCCTCTAATGTCTCTTTTATTCACTATAAATATGGATTCCTTTGGATTGTGTGGCTGATGGCAGACACTGCTACTGAGAGGGGTTTAGGTGGCTGAGTCCTGAGAATCTTGTGCTCATCCACAGGGCACTTATGAAAACAATGACGTTTAAAAACAATGTTGCATGCAAGGCCTAACAGTCCTCATGACCATGCTACATAAGTCAAGTCAACATACTGGATCAACACTTGAAAGAAAATGAGTAGGAGGTAAGGTAAGAGGCACTTCAATTGTAACCTCCTGCTAAGCAAGTCATTTTCAGCACCACATTATGGACAGCGCCACTCTGGCAGAAAAGTCTGCTATACAACCTGACCCACAACAAAACTTTCACACCCTGGTTAAGTCAGCACAGATGACCTTGGGGCTATCAAATTATTCCAGCTCAATTTTAATGCAATTTTAATGTCAGTCACAAGGCAACTATGTATTTTTTTCTCCAGACTGCACTTTAATTAAATTCCATATCAGCTGTCAGTGTAGCACTAAGTCAGCAATGTTATTCATCTTGTGATGGGTGGCTGTGGGCACCTGGTCATCTGTGCCTATGAAAGCAGCCCATGTCTCTGTAAAGAATAGCCCTGAAGTAAGCAGACGGGAAAATGTGTGCTGCATTCTGCGCGAGCGGAACTTGCATGCTTTCAGACAATCCATTGCTCAGTATGCCTATATACAAGCATAGTCATACTAGAATAGTATAGAATAGAAGCAGAGCAACTAGAAGGCATGACCCAATGTATAATGGCGTGCACGAATATTCTCAGCCTTTGTAGTTCACAGACATTCTACTACTCCTCATCTGTTTGGGTTATTTTGCCTTTTGGAGTAAAGGATTCAGACAGGAGTCAGTCAACCTTGTCAAAGGTTGTGAGGCCGCCGTGTAATCAGTCTCGCTCGGTGATGTTGGGTGCTGGGTGCAATGTTCTCTGCTAATGTGTCAGCGTGACTAGGCTACAGCAGCGGTTTTATGCAAAATTCCCTCCAACTTAGAGTTTCAAATATGTTCTCACTCCATTTACCAGCAAAAGCTGACCGTCTGATAGCTTGTTACGGCTAGTTGTGCCATGTAGATAACGGCCTTGACAATGCAATTCCCTGTGTCTTAGATACTGGATAGATTTAGACTCCCCAGACAATCATCAGTGCCACTGCTAAGACTGTGACTCCTTTGGGAGCATGCAGACCTTTAGCTAGAGTGTCTCTCAGTGCAAACTGTACGTTAAAGTGAAAGCAAGCTGATCTAGAGCTGCAGTGTCTTACAGCATCCTAATCTGATAGTGTGTGACTTGCTGCCCTTATACTTCTTTAATGGGGGCTGAAAGCACACAACTCTTTTATGGTCACATTATTGTCTGGGCACAGTAGTGACATAAATGCCTTGTCAGGCACTCCATTTTGTTGTAGCTCATGGCCCAGCTGACTCACAAGCGCTACAGGACTTAAAAGTTCTGTCCAGAGAGTCCATTTAGTCACCCAGGCAAACAGCCTGCACTTAAAACTCCTCATACATTTGCCCTCATATATTTGTCCAGTGCTGTGCCTTATGAGGGCAAAACACTGTGTGACAGCCAAAAGCCTTTAATGTTACACAGACCGGCCATGCCCCTCAAAAACTACTGAAAGACTGGCAGAGAGCTTGCAGTCAAGTCACAGGCAGACACAGAGTCCAATGAGATTTAAAAGTTGAATATGGACGGTTCCACTTGTAAAACACTATCCATACCATGAAGTGAGCATCAGACACACACAGTTCTAGTGTGGATTACACCTTTATGGCTAGAGGCAAGGATGTAAAACAGCCAAATGATGCTTTGCTGTAGAGACAATAAGCCACTCTACAGTGAATACAGAAACATATGAGCCTCTACCTCTCTGTCAGGGTTGGGCAGTATTACACTGTTGTGTGTTTGCCAGTCGAGAGTAACTAGCTTACTTTTCTATATGGGTAGACACAGCAAAGGAAATTATTTAGTAGTTTGTCTGGCTTGGGCTCTAATGTATGTAAATATTCAAACAAGGCTTGTATAATTTTTAATGTATACTTAATCAATAAGAGAATTTATCATTGACCAGAGAAAAGACAAATTCAATGTAACTCTATGACTATTCAATTCAATTTTATTTATATAGCGCATTTTTACAAAAGGCATGTCACAAAGCGCTTAACACAAGAGGCCCAATGAGCAACAGGGGCAAGGAAAAACTCCCTAGCAGCGTTTTTTGTTTTTACTTGTTATGGTAAGGAAGAAACCTTGGGCAGTTCCGACGGCTCAAGGGGCTAGCCCAACTGCCTAGGGCAGGTTTTCAGTCTCTCAGATGGTGAGTAGTCCACTATTATTCCATTAGATACACATTACAAGAAAATTTTGGTATAAATAAAGTAATATAGGAGTCCCATTAGAATCCCAGGATAAAGTCCCATGTCATTAGGCGCAGTCAAGCCAGGGGCAAGTTGGAGGCTTTATCAATCATGTCAGGGTCATCTGTGAAGCTGAAGGCAGCCCGCCCAGGAAGCCAGAGATGCAGGATCAGGCAGTGGAAGGCAGGGGTGACCCTCAGCAGGGAGGCAGTGGCATGGACTGTGGAGTGGGTTGAGGACCATTCAGGAGTGCCGCCGGATCACGTCGGAAGAAGGTCCCAGGAGGCAAGAGGTGCAGGCTCAGGCAGTAGAAGGCAGTGGCACGGCAGGGTGGTAATGGCATGGAAAATCAGAGAGGAGATGAGTTAGAACAGTCTCCATCAGATTTCAGAGAATCTGAGTTATATTGCATGTGCAACCATGTACAGATGTTGGCTACATGTAAGTGATAAGACAGAAATAAGTGGAGAGGAAAGAGAGAGGAGGAGAGTGAAAATTGAAAAATAGGCTTAACAGATGGGAGGATTGTGGCGGCATTAAACTATAGCAGCATAACTAAGGTATGATGTATAACAAGCCAACACCACCAAAGGAAATGGTCAGTGGCCACCAAGCCCTGGACGGGAGCTTACAGCAGAGGCAGTCCTTTCCAATAATACCCTGAGGAGGTGTGGCTTACCATATACCATCCCTAACTAAAGGGGTCAGTAAATAGAAAAGTTTTGAGTCTGGACTTAAAGGTGTTGAGAGTGTTCACTTGACGAATGTTAGAGGGGAGCTTGTTCCACAGGACAGGCGCACGATGGCAGAATGATAAATACTGGAGCAAATATATAAACAAGATGCGGGGAAATGTGCTCAGATTGTGGATTAATTACTACAGTACAGCATGTTAATGCCAGCTTTTGCTGTAGATCCAGCAATTAATCCACTATCTTATGCATGAGTCATTCTTTGAGGCTTGCTGTCTGTCTGACTGTAGACACAAAAAACATTGTGTCCCTGAACAGGCACAGATCAATTAACCAGTCCAATCCGGTCTCAGCCATTGATATGTGATATGCTGCAGTTTTTTTTAATTGAATACCAATAATAACCCTCCTGCCCTATGCCACATAACACTCACACAAACACACACCTCCATCACCACCGACTTGTCTTCCCTAACACACACACACACACACACAC